>KZ807764.1:119675-130685 GCA_000696205.2 Oncopeltus fasciatus | reverse complement strand
AGAGAGAGTCAGAGAGAGAGAGAGAGTCAGAAAGAAAGAGAGAGAGTGAGAGAGAGAGAGAGAGAGAGAGAGAGAGAGAGTGAGAGAGTGGGGGTAGGAGGTGAGACAAAGGGAAGAAAGAAGTATTGAAGGTAAGTTATCTGAGAACGGGATGTGTGTGAGAATGTTACGCTATTTGACTGGGTGTCGTTATCGCATTTGGTCGTGTTAAATAAAACAAAGAGTGACAATTAGTCAAAAGAAAACAAGCTTTCAATAGTCAGAGATCTATTCCCTCTGTCTCTTTGACCGTCTGAATAGGAACGTTTTACCACTGTTTCAGGGCTATCAAGGCAGCTGATATTCTTCAGGCTCCAGAGGTGTGCTTTTTTCTTCTTTTTTCTAACTATTCTTTTTTAATGATGTAATTTTTCAAAATATCTATTTATATAACCTGGGCTTTAAAACAAAAAAGGTTTAAAATTAATTTTTTCTCTTTATTAGTGAATATTCTCTACCTTTGCAAGCAATTTTCTTCTTATTCTTTTCCAAGCAAATTCTGTTTTCTTTTTGATGGATACTTGCTTCGCGTTTATTTCGTTAAATATTTTGTAACACCCTGTGTAAAATTATTGCTGATGGGAAAGTGAGATTTTGCTTTCAGTTAGATTTTTTTTTTAAACGTTTTACATAATATACATACTGTAAAAAAATATTAAAGGCGGAAAGGGCAAAAAAATGGAATAAAAAAACAGCCAAGAGTTTGTGCTACGATTTATTGACGTCAGGAGGGGATAACAGTTTCTCCGTTGTTTCACTTGCTTATCACCAAAATAGCTTATCGTGAACAAAGGAAGTGGCGAATTCCAGCTTTGGTTACGATTGCCATACACATAACATACATATGACCTAGAAAATTTCCTACTGGGACTGTGATTAATATAAATGTGAATGTCCCTTGTCTTAAGGGGGGTGACCATGAAATACCGGTCGTACAAGTGGGAGAGGATAATTCATACTTTGTGTAACGCACATAACTAATGCAGGTTGGTCTGTCTAGCACGTTCACACGGAACTAACACGCTGCACAATTGTTTCTTATTTTCCTTGGCTGTTCTTGAGATGTATTAGTTTCAATGTTTAATCATTATTAGCAATATACTCCTCCCTTTTGGTATTGTTGAAGCATTTCTTTAAATTTGCAAGCTTTACCTACACCAAAAGGAGTAAAAATTCAGACATTGAATTTTTATTGATCATGAGATTCTAATTATGTTTGGGAAACATTCAATTTAGAAGTTACCTGGCTTCAGTCTCTAAACATATGTTTTAAAAAGTAATAACATGCAATAAAGATCTATCAAAAAAGGTTAAAATGCAGAAATATTTATTTCTTAATCAACACGTTGGAAATATCCTCAAATAAGTAAGTTTAGTATGCAATATTCTGAAGAAAGAGACTTCTCCCTCCACCACCCCATCGTCCTGAAGAAGGCCAAAAATTCAGTCCAAAACGTTTGTAATAATAAAAACTTTTTTGTTTACAAATTAGTTTTTAGTTCTTCAAATCCAAAGGAAAAATCCCTGAATTATCCTTCCTCATCTTTTTTTTTTTACAATACTTTTTTTGTTTTTATTTATTTATATTTATCCTTTTCCTTAACAATTTGGATCATATTCACACAGTTTGGATAGTTCACATTTTATGATACAGGTTTATATATTTATAATAATTTGTTTCCAGCAATCTAAATTTTTTAACTTGGATCCATAGTTATTGTACATATAATAAAATTATATTATTGAATATTAGTATGAAATAAGGGGGGGTGACCATGGTATGTGCTTGCTTGGGATATTTGAAGCAACATTAGAGAAGCACTTTTAGCAGGAATTAACTGGTCCAAATTATCTCTTTACCTAAAGAATATTGTTTGAGAATAAATGTACCACGCCAAGAGAAGATCTCACGTATTTTTTAAAACAATATTATGTAAGCCAAGTTAGTAGGCAAAGCTATGAGAATGGCGTTTGTGGGTGTCTAACTGACTAGATAGTAGAGAGCTTACTTACGAGATATTACTTGAAAATGAATATATATATTCTCGTGTGTGACTCTTTGGTAAGCTCCTTCAGAGCCCTCACTCCATTTGTATACTACTGTCATTCAGCTTTTTCTCTGAAGGTTGCTTGACGTTGTTGACCTCTCGCAGTGCTTACTTCCTGTCGTAGCTACATCATGGACGAGGTCACGACTGCCAGGATAAGTTGTAAACATTCAATGGGGAAGTATGAGGCCTTGAATTCTACAGATCAGGAGCCCCCAAATCTCCAATAAAAAAAAAAAAAAAATATATATATATATGTGTGTGTGGAAAAAAGCTAGCTGTCAAAACATATGAGCATAATCAGTTGAGTTTATGCAAAATTTGTGGACTTAATTTCATAAAACCATTTTTGAAAACTTATTCTTTCTTACTTTTCTCTTTCTCTCTCACCCTCGCTCTGGCCTCTCTTTCTTTATCACATCCATTAGCCCTTACTGGATCAAAACTAACTGATTACTTCCAACAGCAGCTTTATATCAGTCCCAATATATCCTTTATATCAGTGACCAATTTATTAACCAATATTAACCGGTTACTTCAAGAGTAAATAAGTTGTTCATGTTGTCTTCCATGGTCGCTAGAAACACTTATAAATTCTTATTAGATGTNTATATATATATATTTACTCTGTGATGACATTAATTGGTAATATTATTGAATAATATTTTCAACTATATAACAGTAATTATTATAAGTATAGAATGGGCATCTGTACTCATATAATATAACTCAAGAAACATTTTTATTTCAGAAACGAATGCTAAAAGTATATTTTACAAATAAAAAGTCTTGTAGAAACCTGGGTCATTTGGAGCCCAGGGAAAGATTAAGGGCGATGGAATAGAGAGTATACGGAACAACTTATCTTACTTATAGGAACAGCTGATAAGAGCAGAGAAGGGTTCATTTCCACAATATATTCCACAATAGTTTGAAAGTTATCTTTTTGAGATACTTCCTCAATAATATTATTCTTATTTAGAATGAGACCCACGCTTGCATGATATGAAAGTGATTTTGGTTAATTACGTTCCTCACAAGGACATGACCAATCTAAATTTCAATTACTGTTAAGATTGGTCTAAATTGATTATTATCGCTTTTTTGTGAAAATATAAAATTTTAACGTACTCCTATTTTGTACTTGGAAATTTTCCTAGGTCTAATGAGAAAATTTTTTGATCAAATATGATGACAAATAATTAAAAAAAAAACAAAAATTTATTTAATTTTAGCACGTGTCAAACTATTTAGTCATGTATCTACATTGCTATCAGATCTGTTTAAAATAGAGATTAGTGAGATTTATGTTCATATACATATGAAAATTATTATTTCCTAATTTTCATATGTATATGAATATTAATCTAAATTTATTTCCAAGCTAATGGGGTTTAACAGTAAGGTAATTATTTTTATTTGGTCAAAAATATTTATATTTAGNCTAAATTAAACTGTGTATAAAAGTGTAAATTTTTTTAAAGAATAAAAAAATTCTAAGCAAACTAAAAGTTAATTCAATGTCATTAATTTTTTTAAAAATTTTATTAAAGCTGAATACATTTAGATTTTATTAGTTAATTTATTTGACTTTTTCAAATTATATATTTACCACTTCATTATTTATCGAAGATATTATTTATTGTTAAAATTATTGGGCTCAAATAAATTTTTACAAAACATCCCCAATATTTATTGTGAAATAATTGAATTATTAGGTTCAGATTATGTTTAGGAAACCCTCAATTTAGAAGTTACCTGACTTCAACCTGTTAATATAAATATAACAACAAAAGAGACCTACCATAAAAAGATTAAGATGGAGAGTTTTTTATTTGTTTACCAAACATTGGAAAAGTCCTTACAACTTTTACGTGTAGGATGCAGTGTAATTACCCTACCACAAGGGGAAGAAAAAAATAGAACCAGTTAAAAAGAAAACTACTACGGATGCTCTGAAAAACAAAATAAGCTGAACCAGGATTGGAGAGCTAAATAAAAAATAAAAAAAATAAAAAAATAAAGAGTTCAGCGAAACCAGAAACGAAACAACGACACGTAATTTCGCTGGCCTTCAGCGAGATTCATCAGTCAGTGAGTTTGTATTTGGCAGCAAGAATACCCAGCAAATCAATATGTAATTTACTGACTTCCTTTTTATTTATTTTTTTTCGATCTTATGAATGGTTAGTGTATAGAGGATTCCACAGTAAAAAAAAAAAAAAAAATAAAAATGGTAAACTTCTTGTGTAACCCCAAAAAATGAAGATGTACCTCAAGGTGGTAATAAAAATAGATAGCTCTTTCGTCCTGAAAATATTCTCCAACGTTTCGCAAGAAACATAAATTATTACGATTGCTTACCGTGTATCTTAGACCAGAAATTATTTCTTGATTCTATCCTAAAAATATTAAACGTAGGGATACATAAATATTTTATTTTGTTGTGGTTTTTAATCCCACGTAAATTATTATTTTTTTTTTTAAACAATTAATGAGAGGGAACAGAGTAGGGATACATACTTGAAAAATTGACGGACGTATGCGATTGACATAATAGTTCGCTGTTTCAGCTCAACCAATGACAGCTCTTAGCAGCATCTTATTATATAATAAGCCTATAAAAATTATTTTAATTAAAATTAAATTTGTTTCCGAATATGAAAAAAAAAAAAAAAAAAAAACACAAATTAAAAAAAAATCTTGTAGCTCATCATATGAGGGTAAAATTTTGTAATGAGCTTAAGACAAAGTTTCAGTATGTTTTTGAAAACTTCTTTAGTATTAAAAAAAAAAAAATGAAGAAAATAACTAAAAGTTCGTTTCAAAACTTTTTGTATTCGAAAAATAACTTTTTAAATTAAGCTTATTCATGTTTAACATCAAAAACTATTTTCAGACTTTTTATTAATTTTTTACTATTTTTTAAAACAAGAATGTCCGACCAAATGAAATTTTCTTTGAATGTAATATCATATACAATTATCATCACCATATCGAAACAATTGTCATTTATAGGAAAACCAAAATGCAGATAGCCATTAGGAACTCTGTTAGTAAATCGATTTAAATGCCTACCTAATCGGAAGACAAAGGCCAAATATTTATTTCCTATCTTCCATCAGCTCTTATCAGCATTCTAATTGGTAATCGGGAGAGAATCGAACTCTTACCCAGCTCAAGTCAACATAGCCAATGGAGATTGGGATCGGGCCGAATGACATCTCTCACAAGATATGCCTGCCTGGACTGCAGTTGTGTTAGATAAAGTAAGAGAGTATCTCTTCCTCGAGTGCTTTACGCGCCTAACATCTCATTCAATTGGCAACCAGAGTGAAGGACAACTCAAGCATTTGCCCATTTGTGGCCACTGAAGGAAAATCACTGTCAAAGTTATATATTTATATTTCTGAGGCATTATGGTTTATATTTAGGATTAGGTCGTTTATTATATTTGAATTCAATTTCAAACAATAGTACACGTGTTTGCATTTACAATTTTTTTTTTTTTTTTTTTTTTTTTTTTTTTACAAGTTGTATGATCACATATTTTTTTTATTAAAACAAACCTTTTTTTTAATTTGGAAAAATATTTTTTTTGCTTAACTCGAGAGTGAATAATATTTTTAATTTAAATCTTAAAATTGTAGACAGCATTAAATTTATCTCACATTAAATTTTATTTTAACTTTCCTGGAGTTACCTGACCACTGCAATTTTAATAATGTACAAAATAAATCACCTATTTATATATCATTATAATGCATAAATAATAGTCTATGATTCTTTAATCGTTTTTTAAAGTAATATTTAAGCCTGTTTCACAGAGTCGTGAGCTCAGATTTGATAAATGTTGAGAATTGTCACTAGAGAAAATATGATAAAAAAAAAAAAAAGAAAGTGAATAAACCTTACCCCGTATGAAACCAAATTTTTTGTCACAATTTTGCAAGATTATAGTGATATAATAACAGAGGAGGGATATGTCATTTACTATATAAGGGATCTATACTTATATATATATTTTTGTTATTTATTTAATTCGGGGTAGCCTGATGGCCATTAACACCAGCGNGGGTTGTTGTCACAAGATAGTTTCACCCTTATAACCTTGTCACTAGGTAGCCTTGTAAAAAAAGCAAAAATTAAGTTAAAAAAAAAAAATAAGTAGGTAAAATCAACGATTTACTTACATCTCTTTTATTTAGAGAAGAAAAAAAATTCAATCCCTTTCTTTATCGTTGAAAAAAAAAAAAAGAATCTCGGCGTTTCATGATAATAGTATATGAATGTCGCATTCAAAAAATGTTGCACTTCCTACGTAAAGGAATTAGTTTTTCTTAATAAGCTGCCAAAATAATTTGGATTGAATTTATAATTCATGTTCCTATTGGTATAGCATGATTTTTTATTTTATTAGTTTACATTTTATTACTATAAATTGTAAGTTTATAAAGAGAATAAGTATGAAACTCATATACTAATGAACTGGACCAGTTTAAAAATGCACCTCTTTTATTTGGGCGATCTTATTTTTCCCAATTTATTTATCTAAGTTAGGAGAAGGAAACAGGTTTGAAAAAAGACAGTAAATGAAAATATAAAATTTTAACGTACTCCTATTTTGTACTTGGAAATTTTCCTAGGTCTAATGAGAAAATTTTTTGATCAAATATGATGACAAATAATTAAAAAAAAAACAAAAATTTATTTAATTTTAGCACGTGTCAAACTATTTAGTCATGTATCTACATTGCTATCAGATCTGTTTAAAATAGAGATTAGTGAGATTTATGTTCATATACATATGAAAATTATTATTTCCTAATTTTCATATGTATATGAATATTAATCTAAATTTATTTCCAAGCTAATGGGGTTTAACAGTAAGGTAATTATTTTTATTTGGTCAAAAATATTTATATTTAGTTTTTTTTGTTTAATATCTTAAGCTGAATTTAAAAAAATCTACTTACAGGCAGTTTTTTCTTCTTTTTTATTTTTCATGTGATTACAATCATTTTTTTATTAAAAACAATAAAAATAATATTAACTATCTATAAAAACAGTTAACTTGAAACATGCGTAGTTTCATTTTACTTTGATTGAATTTTTATTAAATCCAATTTTCTTTTAATTAATGTCTAATTTTCGAAAACCATATACTTACAACAGTTAAAAATATAGACACAGACAAATATTTCTATGTGAATTTACAAAGTTTAGCAGAACTTATTTTTATCTTTTCAAAAGCTAGGATCGGTGGAGGTCTGACGAAAAGGGAATAGCCTGATCTCTCTGAGGGACATCAGTTAAAGATGTACAAATCATATTTCTAAAAATATTGATAAAGTGTTCAGTAGCTTTGAGTCATAAATTTTTCATTAAGATGAAAATACATTGAAATGAAACGACACGAGTTCTACTAAAAACGTGATTCCTCTAGAAAAAGGAGCGAATTGGCACAGACGAGAGAGCCAGGCAAAGAAAGTATGAGTACTTGGTGCTAATAGCCGTACCATAAAGCCGAATCATACTCCGTTACCTAAAAAGAATCAGACAAAACTGAAGGACGCTATCGGATAATAGGACAAAGGAGAAGAGTAGTGTGCCGGAGACCATTACCGACGGACGTGTTTATCTAGGCGAGGGCTTTCAATCACACCCCTACAGAGCTCTGTCTCTTAGACTTAGAAGGGCGGTTAGTTGGCGTTCGGCTAGCGAACAGCGAGGTGGCGCCCGGCACCCCATCTCCCGCTTGGCTTGGACACATCGGGAATGGGAAGAGGTCGTCCCTAGGAGAAACCCAACTAGGATACGTATAGAATGGCTGATGCGAACAAGGACTCTAGCAATCAACCACCCCGAGAAGAGCATTTGGTCATAGAGTACACTGGTAAGTTGGTTCATTCTAAATGGTCTGAATTCAGAATTGCTTTGGGACAGAACAAGTGAGCAAGCGAAGATAGAGAAGCAATGACCAAATCTTTTCTATATTTTAACCTGGTAGGGTATAGCCTATGAAGGCTACTCTTTCACTTACTTTGGTCTAACTAATAATATTTCTTACCTAGAAATATGCCGTTTGACAATAATTNTCCACCCCCAACCCAGCTACAGTCCTTAATGGGATATATATCGGGTTTATCTGGGCATGAATTATTCTGATTCCGACCAAATGGCCTAGTATTTGCAATTATAATGTCTAAAGAGTATTTAATATTGTTTAAATCCCCAAAAACGAGTTCATTGTATATCGGTATCGAGTGGTTGTGATCAAAATCCGCGTGAGTGCTTTATTCCGTATACAAACACGCACACACACACAAATATATATATATATATACTTATTATTTCTCACTTACATTGGGAGCTTATTCAGTCCATGATTATGGAACTTATATATAAAGGTGGTTATGGAACTTATATATAAGGGTTCGTGGGCTAAATAAGGATGTGTGTGTTTCTGGCAGTGTTACTTATTGTTATTTGTATGAAGGTGTAGGTATAGAATAACCCCCTTTGGCAAATTTTGCTGGGGTTTGTGACTGTCTCATTCATACCACAACTAGTACAAACGAACGTACGCATGATTAATTCAGTATCAGGTACAAAGAAGTGTATCCTGCAGAGCAAGGCTGGTTCACGTATATAGTATTATACCATTACCCGAGTGTAAGTAGAATAAAAAGTAATTTAAAAAAAAATGGTTATTTACAGAGGGGATATAAAAGTTACAGGTAAATCCCTTTAGAAAATAAATTAAGAAATTTTACTAATATTACCGCCCTAGTCTAATTACATGACTAAAGTAGACTAAATTATGGCAATATAAATAAATATCACTTATCACTAGTGGCAAATCTTACAACACTAAATTTTTTTGCATAAAAATCCTAGATAAAGAAAGAATGTTTAATACTCAGTTGTACTTACTAGAATGTACAAACATCCCTGTTCTTTAGAACATAGCTTTATGTTGTTTTTAACCTTTCGCCATATTGAATTAGTGCTTTCGAATAAAATTGTTAGGCGTTAGTTATATAGAGGAGTGAACATCGGTTACGACTATCTTACTATCGCCAAGGTCCGTGCAAGGATTAATATAGACGCTAACGTAAGGAATACAATTTTAGTGGGGTAAAGATATCATATCTGTGTTGTTCACAGAAAGAATAAATAATGAATTATGAGGGGAGGTTAGAGGGAAAAATGTGAATCTGAGGAATTCTCAAAATTATCTTGGAAACTTCTGCAAGAGTATTAGGATTAGAAGAGAGATAAATGCTCACACCACGTGTTAGATTAGTGGAATCGCTTTCTAGTTAATAATTTAAAGTAGTCGATAAATGTTTATACTTTCAAAGTCAGGTAGACTAACACAATGATATTCAAACCGAAATTAAAAAAAAGAACAATTGCAGTCGAACATTCTGGGTCTTAATAAATTCTGGTCTTAGAAAAGAAAAGAAGCAAGAATGAGTGCAAAAGTAAAAAATAAATTTAATGTAAAACATAAAGGAGTGAAAAAAAAAGCATTTGTCACGTAGAATGTTGAAGCAAGATATATAGGGAGAGGAAAGAGTTAGGAATAACGGGACACTTTAAGAAACTTTCTTTTTTTTTTTCATACTTACGTAACGAAATCAATAGTAGAATACAGAATGAAATGTAAAGCAAACATAATTAACTTGAATGAGGTAATGCAGCATGACAAATACAAAACAAAGGTTTACAAGAAAAAATTACCAAAAGTAAGTCCGATAACTTAAAATTTAGGAAGGAAGTAAACTTAAAATTAGAAAAGGGAACTAAGTGTACTCTAACTACATGAGAAAATGACTTTCCATCCCTTAGAAATATGAATCACGGAGCCAGAGGGTAGGTTACACACTTGTTATCACTGCCGATCAAATAACCAAATCTGGGCCGAAGTAGCAATATAGTAATCACAATAAGTTTTAAATAGTGGCACCAGTATTACAGGCGTAATTGTTCTCGTTAACAATGAAATAATATTTTTAATATTTTTCTGCATTTTTTAAAGCAAATAATTTAATTTCTCAAGATATCGATACATAAAATTACGCTTTTCATGTAGGATTATAAAAAAATAAATAGATCGCAGCTCAGAGAAATTTAATCAACAATAAAATTTATTTTATTTTATTATTTCAAAAGACATTCATCTTCTTGCTACATCAATAAGAACCCATGAAAAACACGTGTAGGGAATAATTTTCCCCGAAGAAAAAATAAAACGTAGGAAGAAAGGAGTTTAAGGGAGGCTTATCAGGCTCATTTATCTAGAATAAATTAAGAGTACAAGAATGGGGTGATTATACTTCCACAACCCTTTCTGTAAAAGAGTGTCAACAAATTGTATGATTTAAAAAAATAAATTTGCATATTCTGTTTCTCATATGAATTTCTTCAGAGAGGCACAGGTGAAAAATTGGTTATTAATTTATTTGCAAATTTAAGAGAAAAATCAAAAATTGTAAGTGATTTTTATGAAATTCAAATGATAAATAAGCTTCATTAAAATAAAACGACTTATGAGATAAAGTTAAAGGTTATCAATGATTCATAATGGATTATCCTAAATTATTTTATGTATTTCATTTTTACACAAGCAATTAAACAGGGTTCTACAGATACATTATTAAAGAGGAGTAACAGATGTTCGATGGGAAATCAAATTTGGTATTTCGAAGCGTTTGGCCATCAAATATTTCATTCATTCATGGAACCGCAACCTTCACGCTTCGAAACTGTTGTTAAACATCGACAGAATCTTCCATCAGTACTCTACGAGCGGGAATTTTTTTCCCACCCTACCGTTTTAATATTTTTGAAGTAATTAAGAAATTTATGTATTAAAAAAATTATTATAGTTATTAAATACATATTTTTTTATATA
>KZ807764.1:33527-43678 GCA_000696205.2 Oncopeltus fasciatus | reverse complement strand
CACTAGTGCGGGGAATTTAATAACTTATCAGACTTGTCTCGGTAGCATAAGTGGCAAATGCACCGGCCCGGATAGCAGGGGATCCAGGTTCGAGTCCTGGCTGGGACAGTTAGATTTTTTATTCTGTTCCCTTGCACTAAAAATTATTTAAAAATTTATTTTGCATACGTTGATGCGATTCTTCTATTTTAACTCAAATTAAAAAAAAAAAATATGATTTTTTAAAACTAATTTACTAAAATAATTCTTGTAAATGCATGTAAAATTTATTGATTTTTGGTAAAAACTTAAAATTTTTCAAATATAATTCAAACCCAACAAATTTCTATAAATAAAATAAACTTTATTGTCCGTTTTACGGTAGAAAAATAAAAATACTACAGTTATAGACAAAAACAATACAGTATGACAATAATTTATGCAAAATGTAGCGATTTTCCACCAAGATATTTAGAATCAGAAAATAATCAATCGTATATTGTGCTCAATCCTACCTGGGATTTCAGATTACAGAATCCCGTTTTATCTCTAAATCAAATATTCTCAAATACCCCTGGATTTGAAGACAGCTCTCATTCTCTATTCAGCCCTGAAGAAGCCATCACAGGATGTGCGAAAGCTCGGCAACCATCAAAAACTTTACACGGTCCAATCCGGAAAAAACTTTACATACATCTGATCACTGTGGAAGCCTACGTGAACAAATATTCTCAACTTAAATATTTTTATTTCTACAATATCTTTTTAAGCACAAAAATTTCCCTTGAAGTATCGATTGAAGTAATTGATTTGGTATTACACATCATATCAATTAGTTGATGGTTGACGGTTAAATGAGCACTAATTACATCGTTAGTATATTAAATAAGTGGTTATTAGTGGATTCAGATTTTTTATTTTGATATAATATAAATCTTTGCAAAAATTGTATTTATATTATTTATTTATTCTTGTTTCAAACCTATTTTCGACAGATAGTCGTAAAGTTGACTATCTAGACAATTCGGAATAATAAGAACCGCCATATTTATTGTTTTCAACTCATTCATTCATTATGACAAAAAACAGGAAGAATTACTTAATATTCTATTCTTGGCATTTCTTTATTCAAGAATAAAATAAAACTTAGCTGCAAGGCTAGAGTGTATTATAAGAACAATACCTATAAACTAATATGAATTTTCGTATTCAAAAAATTATAAATCAAATACGGGGTTTTATTTTTGGAATGTAAGTATCTTGAAAACTATTATGGAACACTGTTTTTTTTCTTTTCTTCCCAAATATAACAAACTTTTTTTTAATGATAACTAGTCAAACAACTAAACAAAAATAAATGGGCAAAACATTATTGTTATATGTTATATATATCTAATATCCTGTTGAAGATCAACTTTAGATAACTAAAAATAACTCTGCTTACACGGAAGACAAAGACGAAGGAACTCAACAAGTCCGAGTGGAGGAAGGGGGATGAGAATTACTGTTTATTTACCCATTGATTACATAGTGCCCCCCCCCCCTCCTTCGGAGTATTTTTGCGACATCTCAACTTCTGTATTTGAGGACCGAGCCTCTCTTCCTCACCAGTCAAGCAAATAGTCAAGTGACATAAAATTAATGTGTTTTTCTTCTCTCTGTATCTTAGACAAATCTGATTGCCAACTGTTGAATTGATAAAGAAAACAATGCGACAAAAAGGTTACACCTAGAAGTAGAACAAATGTTTCATAAATTTAAAATTCGTAAACGGCAATGTGCATTGAGAGAAATCTCTTTAAAAAAAAGGACACGTTTGCTTCAGGACGGCCACCTTCTGATTGTAATCTTAAATATTTTTCTTTAAATTAAACAAGTTCAAAATGTGTATATCATACTAATTAAAAAACACGAAATTGTGTGATATACACATTTTGNTATTTTGAAGATCTTGAGGACACTCAATCCTTCAAGTTTCATTTTAAATCTCATCCCTTAATTCTATGACTAATGTTACCCCAATTTATGGTGACCCTACTGTTCATCAAGGTGGAATAGTTATGATAGTTTGTTTCAAAATATTTGGGAGAATTCTATACGACCATAATTACTATTTTAAATACATTAATTAAATTTTCAGTAATTTTGTATACCGAATTTAGACTAAGAGATAGAACATCCTGTCATTACAGTCTTGGGAGACAGATTCATTGAGGATGCCCATTGGTTGGGCCATGTTGGGCCCTAGAATGTTGCATACCTATTATTGTATTAGTTCAATATATAAAATACTTTTTGTCTTCCCCAGGGATCTTAGTCGGTCTAGGCACAGCTCGTTGCATTAGTTGACTTGAGATGGATTGAGGTTTTTGGATGAGGACTAAGATGCAAATTTAGGACTGATGGAAAACAATTTTGGGGAGACTCAAGTTCATTAAAGAAGCTCATTTGTAAGGCCATGGTGCTTATATGGAAAAGCGTCTTGTAAATTGTTATATCAGCTCAAATGAAGCAAGAGTGCCTGTAAACCTTTTGCACCGTTGGATGCATTACATTACTTGAAGCGGATTGGCACGAAGGATGGCTTGAGGCTGGGATGTAGGGTTGTGATACAGCGCTCGGACGAACAGGAAAAAAAGTTACAATGTAGTCTTATCTTTGTAAGATTTTCACTGGACCTTACAAGTGACCTTCTACTAGAACGTATTATTAACATGTGTCTAACACTGAATTATGAACTGAAGAAATGAATCAATGAATTTTATTTACACGAAAGGTATTTTACTGATCAAATCTCGTCCTTTGTGATATTGATGTGGGCAATCTTTTTAAAATGACGAACTAATTGTAAAAAAAAAAAAAAAAAAAAAAATTTCATCAATATTTCTAAGAATAATTAATCCACCTAGTCAAATAAAATATGGCGAAAGAAAAAAAAAAAAAAACCCACTAAATTACTCCTTCGAATGCCCCAGAGAATCTTTTGCCGAAGCAAGAGCTGTAATCCTTTGATAACATAAAAATACAGAGGGAAGCTCTCCCGGCCCTTGAGTAAACAGGAGGGGAATAAACACAGCTGTTTATCTTTCTCCAGTCACTAGTCTGTGCGAAAGGAAGAAAGGAGTCCATTCGGGAGTGCACCCCCAACCCCTTATCTGGAAATTTTGAAGGAAATTTTAATAATTTTTTTTTTTTTTTTATTGTTTGACCAACCTAATGCTTTTTACACTCTATCAAAACCTATTCAACTTTTTCAATTGAGCCTCTTACCAGTCAAATAGTGAAATTGTATTTTTGTTCAACTAATGGGTACGAACTAATGTAAACATTGAGTGCGATGGATTCCTTTAGAATCAATTCAAGGTACCGTTAAAAGCAACGAATCAAATTCAAATTGGTAAGTGTAGAAATATAATTTTCATGTGTAGCATTCCTTGAAGACCCTTCCTCTCGAGGCTAGGTATTGGCTTTCTTTTCATTCTGAAGCTGGGTTGGATGCTACTTGGACATTCCACGCCTCCTGTGAACAAATGACGCCAGTACGGTCGTGGATCGTCATTTAGTCTGATGGGGCTCATTCCTCTCCTTCCCCCTGTTCTCTAGGAATGTAATAAACCAGGGGATATTTATTTCGTCTCCACTTGCCAACAGCAATGACAACTTTAGAAAGCCCCACTATCTCATCTCAGGAGAACTGGCAGACATGAGGCTTTTTTATTTAGTTTTCTTCCAGTCTTGTTCAGTGCACGACGGCACGCATCTACGTGGATTAGTGTCCAGTGCTCAGTGAATAAGGTATATTTACTTTTTCTCCTCTACTTAAGACTAATAGTCACCTTCACCAATAACCCCACTTACAGTTTTACTGTGAGAGGCTATACATTTGAGGAGGAATTTGACCAAAAAAAAAAAAATTGAAATAACCGTTGCAAATTTTGAATATGTTTTGATGTACATTTTTCCAAAAACGAATTTTTGAAAATTGGTCCTCATAGTGTAATATATGTAATGCATATGTTTTATTTAAAAGAACCTAATAAATTATCAATTATGATCAGTCTAATATTACTTCTGTAAAGAATGAAAGATATCAGATCCGCTTTAGGAGCGGGCCGAGTTCTTCCTTCCGTCAGGATTTCCTTGATCAGCTTTCTGCAGGTTTTTTGAAGATTGAAGTTCAGGAGGTACAAGCTTCGTGGTGACGAATTGTCACAGGCGCAATTTGCAATTTCTTCTGTTTTCTTAAACATGAGTAGTTATATACTACTCTATGAGTGAGAGGTTATACTCTATGCTGGCCATGTATTTTTGTTACGTGCGTCAGAGTGAAATATTGCCTTAGCCAGCCAGGATCCTCCTAAGGTGGATCTCGCAGTACATCCTTGCTTCTCAGATTTTGGATGGATTCTGTTTCAACCTTTTTCCCATTTCTTAGTAAACTCTTCACTTGAATTTCTATAAATAATGTATACCGTGATACTTATGAGCCATAGAATACGATATCCCGAGAGAAGCATCGTTTAATGCCTGTTGTTGTTGTTGTTTGAGGTTTAGAGGCGCTCAACGACTATGGTTATCAGCGCCTGTTAATTTTAATTTATTTTATTTTANTTTTTCTTAATTTTATATTTTTTTTCTAAATAATCTCTATAGTAATCCTTATTTGCTGGAGATCAAATGGTCTCGTGTATGAGTAGCCCAAGCAAGAGTAGTCAGGGGACACGCCAACACGCCCAAGCCCCCGACCCGCCCCAGGACAGGCCGCGGCGCCCCCCCGGTCCCAGCTCTCCAGCGCTGCCTTAGGAGGCCCACATCTAGGAGGCTGGTTGTCTGGCCTGGGGTTGAGGGTGTGACTGGTGGTGCCAGGCCAACCACACCCTCCAGGCCATTTTAATGCCTGTTTAGCGAGTGCATATGCTTCTTCATTAGATTACTTCTTATCTACTCCATGATTGGCAAGTGATAATCCCTTATTTGAAGATATATTGAGACAATCCATCTTTCGTGGCATTTGGAAGTCGTTTTCACCGGAATAAAGCTATGTATTCGATAATATTGGTTACTGAACAGTTCAACAAATCTCAATTTATTTCTTTTGGTAGCTATTGTGAATAAGCACTGCCAAAGTCTGAATAAGCAAGATCAGCGTAAGCTAAGCAGCTAAGAAAGAGTGAATGATTACTTTTATCTCTAAATCTTGAAATGATAGTGAAGACAAAAGTTAATATCGCTGTGGTTCACTCTAGACATATCGAAAAAAAGTGGTCGGAGAAAAGCTGATCAATCTCTCTTTTTTTTCCTTAAAAATCTTTCTTATTTCGAGAATTTTTTTAAAAATATTACACAATATAAATATTTAAAAAAATATTAAAACAATAATAAGAACTAAGATAATTACGATAATTAAATATGTCATTCCTATAGTCCCCCGTATCCCACTATTATTTTTCAAATTTTAAAGAAAAGCATATTAAGTTATGTGCTATCAGCAATATGTAGCAAAAAAACTTTCAAAATGTAGCTGAATTTATATATTTTGAAGATCTTGAGGACACTCAATCCTTCAAGTTTCATTTTAAATCTCATCCCTTAATTCTATGACTAATGTTACCCCAATTTATGGTGACCCTACTGTTCGGGCTGGAGTGTATATATCCTTTTATTATTCTTAATAACACTCGTATATGCTTTGCTTGTGGCATTATATTTTTAAGTTTTGAATAATTTACACAGCAAAATGACAAATGTCACAATTTTATTTTTCTTCCTACCATCTTCCCGAATTTATTAGAACTTTTTTTCTGCATTATTATTTCTAGCTATATTCTTGTTCATAATTCAGACAATTACAAATAATAATTTTTTATTACAAACATTTATTATTAATAATTTGTTGAACATCTTCCAACGAGTAATTTTTCAATAATTTGAATTCTATTAATTAATTTTAATATTTATGTGAGTTCTTACTTCTTATAAAATAAAGACTGTATATTTAAATATTGCTTCTTTTTATATTTTTGAGTTTGCTTATTTAGGGGTATTAAAAAACACTAAAAATAATCTATATCATTACATTTAAATGAAAGTTAATAACCAAATTACAATTTTATATTCATTTGAATGAATATAAAAGTTATAATTTATTTAATACAGTGACAATAATAATAAAAATGAGTAATAATCTAATCTACTTAGATGTAGGCTATTGCCTATTTTATAAACTAGCTAAGCAAAACCCACATTATCATATGCATTCCATTATTAACATATCTTACTTTAACATATTCCTTAGTCATATAGCATTACAATAGAGTCATTACATAATATAATTTTATAATTAATTTTTGAGAAACAAATATCGTTCTGGTAATTAATTTATGGTACATATTATTAAAAATACCATTAAGTAGTTGTTATTAAGGAGAAAAAAGTTCGCAATTTAGAAAAATTTTAAAAATTCAATTCAATATTAATATATATTTTTTCATTACATACACAATAAAAGCACAGAAATACAATAAGTTATGTTTTAACTAATTTAATTTTTAATATGCTGTAAATAAATAAATTAAAGTTACTTCACNCTGTTAATTAATTAATTAATTAAGAAATTGATTGAAAATACTAATAGAAATATGAAAAATAAAGAAAGTTGATTGAAAAAAACTAAAGAAAATTACCCATAATGAAATTACTATTTTTTAAAAACAAATTATTTCCTTTCTTGCCAATTAAAAAGTATTAAATAGCAATATTTCATAGAGCGAAACTTTAGGAGGCTTAAATTTTCTTGACTTAAATTAAAACTTAATTTGATTTATGCTAATCGTTTAGAGGTAAACAAGAACTTAGTTCGGTAAGTTATAAACATTACTCCAGCGACCTCTTAAATAAGCTACTGTATACTTAAAGTCTTTTTAATGATGTTTCCAAGTTTTTATTTTTTCAAAATGAACTTAGCTTACTGCTCTTGAGTTTAATCGGTATATTTTCCATAGAATGTATTAAAAATGTAATTAGAATTAATTTTAAAAACTAGTTTTCCAGGAAACAAAATGATGAATATTGATAGTAAATTTTAATTGCTGAGAAACAAATAATTATTAGATGTTAAGAGTCGCAGTTCATAAAGATATATTTACACAATCTTACAGACACAACAGAAACTTCTAGCAGAAACTTCAGGCAGGTCCCGTTTCCCATTAGACAACCGAAAAAACGGAGGTACCTATGGATGATCTGCCTGAAGATGCAGTAATGGCTGCGAAGCCGGTTGCAATATAGTTTTTTAAAAAAGCAAGAATACTACATCCCTTACTGAACCGGTCAAGTTCCTAAACTGCAATGTAACTCCTACATTTAATTAAAACTACTACATATTTTAACTAAATACTGATTTTAGTTGTGCTAAGCATTACTGCCCGGAAAGCAGGAGACCCGGGTTCGAGTCCCGGCTAAGGTAGTAAGGTTTTTATATTCTTTTCCTTTGCATTTCTTGTATGAAATTAACTTGGGATTAAATACCACACCTAAAATCAGTATTTAAAAAAAATAAATATAGGGGAAAAAAAAGAGTCTAACAAATAGCCGACAATGTAAGCTCCTTCAAGCATAAGACAATATATTCGCCTTACTTGGGGGTTTAGACTCGGAATAAAGTGCGGGGAGTAGAAGAAATTATCTAGCTAGCCTCGGTGGTGTTAATTGCAGCATAAATACCCGGAAATGAGGTGACCCGTGTTCGATTCCCGGCTGAGGTAGTTAGATTTTTTTATTCTATTCCCTCGCATTTTTTGTACATATTTTAATTTATCTAAAAATTGAAAAATATTTCAGAAAAGGAATTTTAAATATTTTCACCTTATTAGTTCCTTAATGAAATAATTATTGTAAATTATTTCAAAAACCGTTCTAATTTCTCTGGAATCCCTAATTTCTCGGAATGATGAGATTACATTTCAATCCTGGCGTTCCATTCCTTGGAAATGTTGGGAATGAGAAAGCAGACAAAGGAACTTCGAAAATGGAGAAAGAAGTAGATTGCGTTTGTCATCAGAAAGGAAAGCCATCTCCTGTAAGAACTAATCTTACACCACTGGCACTCAATCCAAAAGTAACGACTCTTCAGTTTAATGTAGTTTAACTGCTTTTCCAAACTACAAATTACAATCTGAATCTAACCCCTCTAAATTCTAAATGAATGTTTTCAAGGAAAACGATTGCTCTCGAGAGAATTAATTAATAACATAGTTGTATTTTAGTAGTGACTTATGTACTTTAATCAATTGACATTATGATCGAGGATTCCTTGCTTTCCCATGCATATACTCATCTGCGCATGCCTGACCTCAGAGATCTTTTCCCGCCCGATGCAAAGTTATACATAAATTTATATATGGAATCTGGTAAATAAACTGAACTACTAAAAGATCTGCATTACACTCAAAATTAGAAAAAAAAATACTAGACGAAGAAATACAAAATGAAGATGTAATTCTGTGTTGTAATGTATTACGTGAGAACTGCAAATGTTTCTTTAGCGATAATTCGTTCATTTCCAACTTATCTGCATTACGAAGAGCGTTCTTCGTGTAAGTCCTGGGGTGTCCTCATTCCGTTATTCATTATTGTTATAGTTAGAACTTCTTGTAAAGTCCCTGAGGAACTGAGGCAGTGTAACGTCAGTTCTTTATCTGTATAAAAACAAGAATAATTTGTATATTAAAAACGCTTCAAATTATTACAAAAAATGTAATAAGCATTTTGAATTCGGAGGATATTTCATCTACAGCGCATTGCCAGATTTTTTTTTTTTTTTTTTAAAGCCATAAAGTGTCTTAAAGTAAAAACATTTTTAGGCTGAGAATTATGATTTAGATTTTTTTCACATTGATTAAATCATTTTTTGTTTACTAAGAAAGTACGTAAACTAAACATAAGTCCATAAATCATATTTTATCATGGATCATGGAATTGGCTGTAAAGGCGGCTATACGTCAAAACGGTGGCTAAGAATGGAGTTTTCAATTGTCTTGACTTAAATACTAGTCTTATACAGGAATAAAGGAAATAATTTATTTTTAATGGTTTTATCATCTTATTCAACCACTCAAGTTCCTACAGGTAGGGGCTATATACAGGTAGTCACCCTATTTTTAACATCCATTTTCTATTTATTTCTCGATAGATCATATATCGGGAAATAAGAGTCAAGAACTACATGTGAATGCACCACACAAAATAAATTTTTGGGGCACAAGGGTAGCTAAGGGGATCCGTTTGGGTCTCGCAATCCTGACGCTGTGGGTTCAAATCCCATCCAGAGCAAGCTTTTATCTGTATCGAGCCAAGGATGTTTAGAATGGGGTGGCAACCTGTAGATAGCCCCTCTCTGACTTTAAGTGGTTGATAGGGAGGTTAACACTAGAAATTTTTTTTGTTGAGGAATTTGAAACAGTTTAACAAGAATATCTAGATAACATCCATGTTACTCGTAATAATTTCCCATTTGGGGGACACTGGTACAGTATTTAAAGCAGTAGAATCCTGAGTCAAAGGTATCAGGCTTAATACAAAAAGTGCTCAGTCATATTTTTTTCTTTCCGAGCTTCTGTTAGCAATGACCAAGAGCATTCTTTGTATGTTCCCAGGAACACCCAGCCTTTACTATATTTCAGTAAATCTAGTACCCTATACCCTATCAGTATAGGGCTTTATATCTGCTACGAAGGACCCAAGGTTTTTGAAATTCCAACGCCCATTATTCGTGCAAAGTTAGCTTTTATGCTTGAATTAATGGCAGTAGTACACACACAGTTTTAGAGGATGAAACATACTATACAATTAGATTCGACACTTTCTTCTCAGTCTGAATTCCTTAGCTACTAAGTTAAATGATATGATCTAATTCTAACTGCTAAAATTGTTGAATCACACAAGGAAAAATGTATGATTCTATTATCTTTAATAAATGGATAAGATAAATCGATTGTGCTTATCAAAAATTGAAAAGAAGAACTTTTCCTGTATGGAACTGTTTAGTTACGAATTCTTATTTTAAAATCTAATCATAATTTTTTGAAAGACGAATATTTATAATCAATAAAATTTGATAATAATTTAAATAGTTAAATCAGTTTTGTTATTTATTTATTTATTTTATAAATATT
>KZ807763.1:300745-313649 GCA_000696205.2 Oncopeltus fasciatus | reverse complement strand
GGAGTTCCAGGGTCTCTGGAGAATCCTAATTTAGTGTCCCGGTATTGAAATAAATCTTAAAGCATAAAGAGTATTTACATTTGAGGCATTTCATATATTTTTATGGTATATATACCATAAACACACGTATGTTGGCGGGTATAAATTATACGTTATATATATTTTAAACGGAGAGACAATATGCGTTTTTTTATTTGAAATTTTTATACAATGCACTTTTTTACAATTACTTTTTACAACTATTTTGTTCTGTACATTTATTTCGTAATAAATAAAATAAATAAGCTCTGCTCCTGCGTTAAGTTTTTTTTTCTTGTTTTTTTTTTTAGCGCATCGGAGAAAATGTTCATAATAAAAACGTATAAAATTTATTAAACTTAAATTGTATAAAATAAGGTATAAAATTGATAAATTTTAATTCTATTATACTTTTTAAAAAACCACTTATAAATAAAAGTATTTAAGAATGTAATTTCGATTGCTGGCAGGACACTTTTATTTTTAAAATTTAGATACGGAAATGAGTATTTAGGCTTTCAATTTTAGATCCGTAGAATAATTTATTTTTGGTTGAAATCGGATAAGAAAAGGATGGGGAAACAATTTATAATCGTAATATCTTCATCATTATTAGTACGTAAATGTTTATGGAACATAATATGGTAAAATTTAATTTTCAAAGTTTATACTTTTTTAAACATTTTTACGAAAGAGATTTTAAACATTCTTAACAAAAGAAAGAAATTTAAGAACGTAGCTACGATAAGGATGTGCCAGACCATTATAGGGCAACGATTAATAATTGTCTTTCCAGCTTGTAAATCAAATTTGGCAATTTACTTTTACTTTTATCAATTTTTAATGAAATATGGGAAATCTGTTTTGATTACACAGCTCTTAAGTGACAAGATTTTTGCAATAAAATTAATTATTTCATATATAACACCTAACTTGAAACGACATACTCTGATAAAAAGTAACTTATTGTTGCCTCTTCTTCTTACCAGATTTTAAACCATAAAGAACATGCATAAAAATGATGACAACTTGTCATGATAACAATATGTGTAGCTTGATTTCGTCAAAATTCGTCAGAAATTTGTTGAATCGTACGTGTGTAATTTGATCCACGCAGAATAAATATGTGAAGAATATAAGTTCATATATAATAATGAAAATATAATGTATAATGATAAATAATAATAATCTAAAAGGTTATTTTCACTACCAATAAATATAGAACTATCATACCTTTTATTAACCGTCTTCATTGGTTTCTGCAAACCATCCTCCGTTAGCGAGCGCTTTCGGACATTGTCCATCTTCTTGGCCAAATACATGTGTTCACTGTAACTGTCTGTATTCAAGTTGAATTTCACTTTTAGGCTTGATAACAAACTTTGCCTCTAGCAAGACCAGGTGAAGTAGAAGCAGTTGAATACAGACAGTGTACAGTGAACACATGTATTCGGCCACGTAGATGGATAATGTCCGAAAGCGCTCGCTAACAGAAGATGGTTTGCAGAAACCAATGAAGACGGATAATAGAAGGTATGATATATAAATAATAAATTGATTTCCTGTCCCCAGAGGTTCCTATAACAAGTAATCTTCAGATCAAAACAGTAAAGCTCTGAACAGCATTGCGCATTATGAGCGTATGAGATGAAAATTTTTAGGGTCAGAAGCCATATAATAATATTATTTTTGAAATATTTTTCAACTGTAAATCTTTATTTAGGACAGAGATATACCCACTAATTATATAGGTTAGAAAGAGGTGCATATACTGAGGTGTACACTTCTGGTCCCTATAAAGTGACTTACATAAACGGTGGAAAAGTTTTAAAGATCGAAATGAAAAGTAATCGGTAGGAAAACCCCGTTATGCCATTAGAGAAATTGTTGGAAGAAAGGGGTTTGACGTTAGAACAGACAAGGATTTATTAGGGCCGATATGAAGGGTATTTGCAAATGCTGAAGAATGAAGCTTGTCAAATGTAAATGCAATCCATGAAGGAAGACCTTAGAACATCTAGATAAGTATTTAGATCTAGTTGGATGGAGGAGAGGGAGAAATGAAGAAAATCTGTGGAGAAGAGTGATTCCTTGCCGTACGGAGAGGCCTTGAGGTGATAGACACATCTGCAATCAGGAGTAGGAACACACCTGAGCCTTGGGGCCTTGGGGAGGTGGATGCACCCGCCGGATGACAGGGCGGGAGAGTGCACTGCACCGCGTCGTTAGCGAGAGGATTGCACTCCCGGCCGTCATCCATCAGCCCGAACGCTGATTGCACGACCCTCCCAGCATCACTCAAGACAATGAGTGCCCGGGCCCGGGACCTTGGAACCCGGGGAGATGCAAATGGGAGCCGGCTCGAGATGTGAGGCGATCGCTCTTCGGGAGATTCATCTCGGAGAGCATTCTAGCTGATGCAGTTCCACGCAAGTCAGGCTCTTCTACCTACTAGGAAACCACAACCANCCATGGAATAAATAAAGACATATACTTATTGTGTCAATGAGGATTGTCTTGCCAGGAGACAACCTTTTAAGCCCCAAGTGGATGGTACTACCCAATTAGGGTCGGCAAATAGCGCGTTTAAAGTCCTCTAATTATCTCCGGGGAAAAATGTTAATAGGTCTTACGACACTAATTAATTTTGACTGTGTATTGGCAGCGTCATCTGACTCCCGCAAAGGTCAGGCCGACCTCTGCCATTGGGGGAAAGCGAATTGCTTTCAGCAGACTAATCAGCTTGGAACCATTGCGGATGTGTCGGAAAACTCCGAACGAGGCAGGAACAGTTCTATCTCTGCAGAGCACCGGTGGGTTCAAGCGTATTTGAGTTGGCTCCTCCGAGGGAATCGTTCTTTTTCACTTAAGAGTTCGCTCGGTAAGTTACAGTCATCTGGTGCACCCGATTTCATATTTCTTTGACTGTTGGCATTTGGGATGTATGTGAGATGTATAAAGATACAAGTGATTTTTGTGAATATTTTCAGAAACTGCAGATAATACAAGGAAAAAAGGGTATAAATGGCTATTCTCGGTCAAATGACATATTCGCCTCAGAAAAGCAAAGTAAGAAGGGCACAAAAACACATAATTTAAATTGTCATATGTCCATACCTCGTGATAAACCAAACTCAAAAGTGATTTGTTAAGATGATAGCTGATTCCATGTATATGTTATATCCATAGTAAAAGTGAATACGTATTCAATTTAGTTATGCTGTCTATGAAGTGACCATAAATCTCGGAGATCTCTACATTTATTATTACCACCCTGATGGGGGTTAACTTACAAGTTAAGTCGAAACGTTGACAATAATAAAACAATACTATTACCCAATAATTTTGGAGTATTTTCTTTTTCTCAGCCTGGCCAAAACCATATTTAATTTCATGAGTGCTTTTATAGCTTATACTTAAGGNAGCCGGCTCGAGAAGTGAGGCGATCGCTCTTCGGGAGATTCATCTCGGAGAGCATTCTAGCTGATGCAGTTCCACGCAAGTCAGGCTCTTCTACCTACTAGCAAACCACAACCAAAAAGAATCCCTAATCACTTGATGGTGATGGTATGTGCTGTGTCAAATGTTTTGAACTATTTCTTGATTGATTAGTTTCAAATTTAGTCCAAATACTTTCTCTAATTGTATAATAATGCTCAGGCATGTTGAAGAATTATTCAATAATGACTATGAGATTTATGTAGCTCTTACTACCAATGCATATAGAAATATCATACCTTCTATTATCCGTCTTCATTGGTTTCTGCAAACCATCCTCCGTTGGCGAGCGCTTTCGGACATTCTCCATCTTCTTGGCCGAATACATGTGTTCACTGTCACTGTCTTTATTCAACTGCTTCTACTTCACCTGGTCTTGCTAGAGGCAAAGTTTGTTAACAAGCCGTACTCTAAGTGAAAAGATCTCATTACTCTACAATCCCAATGGAGAAATGGAGGTTTTTACACATTTCTAGAATTCTCTAAATAAAAATGAATATATCACAAAATCTAATCATGAAAAGAAAACCAACAATTTTTTAAATAATGAATTTCATCTTAAGTATCTTGTACATAATTAATTTTTATTTATAATTAATTCGCTTTAAAATTATATTTAAGTGAAAGGTTTATTTCCTTTTAAATTTATTTGAGTTTGAGGTATAATTATATTAATTCGTATTTGAGTTAAACTTATTCGTAATCCTCCTGTTATGTAATCTTGGGAATTTAAAATCTATATACATCCTTGGCGATGAATATTCAAAATCGCCTTTTCATTTACTTAGGCATATGGCGGAAGTCAGCGCTTCCATCATCGGTAACTGTTTGGGAGTTCCAGGGTCTCTGGAGAATCCTAATTTAGTGTCCCAGTATTGAAATAAATCTTAAAGCATAAAGAGTATTTACATTTGAGGCATTTCGTCTTATACACCCCCTTATCTGACCCCTCTCACAACCCTCTTACAGACCATTGTCTTCCCCATTTGACCAATTGTTAGCGCACCTGTATTTAAGTCTATTTTCTGCGGGTGAATAAAGTTTTCATTTGACATGCTATAATTATTTCACTCAATCTTAATTGAAACCATGAAAAATTTCAATAACAATATATTAAATTAACTTCTAAAACATCATCAGGGCGATAATGATGTATAGAGTGGGTGTATGGAGAGAATGTTTATTATCACACCTCGGGATCAGAGCTAAACAGTTCAGTTCTGCACTCTGAGATTTGATCATTAACCTCCCTCCGAGGATCAGAAAAATAAAATATTCCAAAATAATTGGATAATTATTTTATTTGATTGTAGTCAAAACGACTTCACTTGTAAGCCATCATCAGAGCGATAATGATGTCTGGAGAAATCTCGGAGGGAGGTTTATGGTCACATCTCAGAGTGCAGAACTGAACTGTTTAGCTCTGATCCCGAGGTGTGATAATAAACGTCCCTGGGAGATCTCTCCATACACCATTATCGCCCTGATGATGATTTAGAAGTTAATTCGAAACGTCGGCAGTAATAAAATAATTACCCTTAATATTAAAATTTTATTTTATCTTTAAATTTACTTCTGGCGAAGAGCAAGTTTTAGTGATCATACCTTTTAAATTCATTGTAAAAGAAAGAAAGGAAATTCTTTTTTTTTTTTTTTTTTAATTGAAAACGGATATGCAGATTTCAGATGAGGCGGAGATTTGAGAGGGAAATCAAAATCAAAAAGATTTCCAACATGGTAGTTCTAAAAGATCGAATATATCTGAAAATTTGATACATAGAAAAATGCTATTAAAGAAGGTAACTAAGGGATAAATTCAAGAAACAGACAGACAGATGGGATATAACTGGGAAGATTGAGTGTTCCCTCACTTCCCGGACGGTTTAAAGCCATCCTTAATGATANATATAAGTATATTTAAATTACATTACAAATAATTATAATTTCAGGACATCTTCAATTGTTAATATTAAACTAAAACTGGATAGTAATATTTACCTAAATTATGGTAATTATCAATATAAAACTATAGATAATTAAAAGATGGACAATGTCCGAAAGCGCTCGCCAACAGAAGATGGTTTGCAGAAACCAATGAAGACGGATAATAGAAGGTATGATAGTTCTATATTCATTGGTAGTGAAAATAACCTTTCAGATTATTTTATATATGTATGTATATATATATATATAAAACTTGATTTTACACATAATTATACACAATTTATACACATGGTAGCTCAGGTAATTCTGACGGATTCAAACCTCGCCCCAGGCAAGGTTTTATCTATAAATAAAAGCTTGTACTGAACCATGGATGTTTAGAATAGGGTGGCAACCTGTAGATAGCCCCTCCCTCTTTGACCTTAAGGGAGGCTAATATGAAAAACAGACAATTTTATGTTATTTGAGCTGTTCTATCTTAAATATACATATAGTTTTTCTACATTTGAGGCCACAGGCTTTTTGAAACAGGTTAAAAAACACAAATAAATTCAACATCAGAGTAGAATTAAAGAAATAGCAGAAATGTCTTACAAGTCGTGTCAAGGTTCATACCATTGTAGCTGATTTCCTTACAAGTAATGGGCTTTTAAAAAAAAAAAAAATATATGTTAAATACATTGTAGTCATCGATTATTGATTTACAGGGAGTTCATACAATAAATATAGAGAACCATGATTTATTAAAATGTGTAACACTATAACTAACTGTTAAGAAAAATGGGGTCAGGGTAAGAAAAGAGAGAAAACCTGTATTTCAAGTGCTGTCATAAAAAAAAAAAAAGTTCGGATTTTTTTAATGAGATATAAAAAAATTGACAATTTCTCTTGTAGTATACATAAAGAGGCTAATACTTATGATTTAAATTAAGAACTGGTTTCTATGACTCTATGGTACAATCTTTTAACCATGGTTTCTGATAGGCGACTTTTTCCCAAAGCTCCCCTTATAATATACAAATAAGCTTTATCGTTTCATGTACCTCTGAAAGGACTCACGAAGAGTATAACTCATGTTACTCAATCTATATTGCCCTACCAAATTTCCTTAAGAATGATATATTTTTATACTTTATAAGGACCTTATAAAATATAAAAGGACTTACAGTATATTCCTTTTATGGACTTAAAGAAATATACAGATTACTACCTCATATAATGTTCATTAGTGAAGCCGTTTTAACGGCATAATGTTAATGTAACATTTTTAAGGGTTTTTAATTAATACTTGAAGATGGCTTACAATGTAAGGCGAAACGTTGGCAGATAATAAGTGTTTTTAAATTTTTAAATTTGTATTTTTTTGGATCTACCTTGACCGAACCCCAACTAAAATCATCTAATAATTTATAACTTACCTTTCATAAACAGGTTTCAATTGAGATTCAATGATTATAATATGTCAAATGAAATTTTTTTTTCCTCTCATAAAATAAACTAAAACTGAGTTGCACTAACAATATTGCTCAAATGGGAAAGACAATAATCTGTAAGAGGGTTGGATGAGGGTTTAGATATGGGGTTGACTGCGACCAAATACCTCATATATAAATACTCTTAGTGTTTCAGGAACATACGTTTTACACCTATTACATTTTTAGACTCCTTCCTAACTAAAATAACATAGATATTAAAATTATAAATTATTTTTTTATTTAAAAATTAAGAAAGACCACTCAACACTCGAAATTACATTATTAAACATCATATTTAATATGATTTTAACTGGAAAAAATATTATAAAATTTCATTTTACACCTATTTTGTTCTATATTTTCATAGCACTAATAGTACCTAAGATAATGAGATTTTAAATTTGACTCTTTCATTATTCCCTCCCCCCCCTCTCACACTACCTAAACCGAATTCAGGCAAAAACTAACTTATTGAACGGTTTTTAAAAATAAACTCTGTTGCCACAGTCAGATTTATAATATTAAACATATCGCAGCCTAGAGCACGTATGTCATGTGTGTGTGTAGTTATGAACGAACCATGTTTTAAGCTTCTCTGATGCAGGATCGGTGAACATCTGTGGAGATATTTTACCCCTATTAGTTTACTTTCGCAAAATGGAAATCTGTTAGTATTCTCGTCTGTGCGACTCCTTCTAAAGATTACGTAGGATTGAAATTTCATGCAATGCCTTGAGCGGGAAGAACGGTCGGCTTATGGTGAACGAGATTCTTATTCCATGGAATGTGAAATACCTTTCAAAAGGAGAGTTTTTTTTTACCGTAAACATTATTATTAGTTTTTATGTTGGGGTTCGGTCAAGTTAGTTGACCACCTTGACCAAACCCCAACAAAATCATCTAATAGTCAAATACCATTGTTTGGGGTGGAAATACATCTCTTTGTTCTTAGATGATTTTATTTGGGGTTCCAAGGTAGAACCAAAGAAAATACAAATTTAAAAAAAAGTGTATTTTTTTAAAAGATTATCTGCCAACTATTCATATTTTCTTCTCAGTCATGGTAATGTGAACTTAGGGACAGGACGTCCTCTCTCGTCTTCATGATAGGCAACCCTGAAAATGACTTACAATGCAAGCCGAAACGTTGGCAGAAAATACATTTTTTAAATTTGTATTTTCTTTGGATCTACCTTGACCGAACCCCAAATAAAATCATCTAAGAATAATATCTACGGTCGAAGAACTCTCCATTTGTACATCTCTTTATTTTTCTGCGACTCTCAAGGTATTGGGAATAATTAAAAAAATTATGAATTGATAGTTTCATTTCGAAGTTATTAAGCCAATGCATTCATGTAGTAAACAATGGAAAGATATTTCTAAGGAATTTACATGTTTTTTGACATTTTATATTAAATTAGCGATTTTCGTAACCCGTGAATTTTTCTTTCAACCTGCGAAAAGAAAAGAAATAAATAAAAGTGGAAACCCGTAACTGCTGATGGGCACTAGGAAGTGTGTGGGGCGTGAACCCCCTCCACCACCCCACCACCCCCCTCGGCCGTCAGAAGGAGTGGGGGAGTACGGGGAGGTGAGAGTGAAGGCGGCGCCAGGCGGTAAGAAGTTACAAAAGTACTAACCGGTCGATACCCTAGCTAGAGTATGGGAGGGGCTGCTCCACCGCCCTAGCACCCTCTCTCCAGAGCGAGCACCACTACCACCCCCCGTGGACTGGAGGGTGTCATCTGGTGTCAAGGGTACTTGGTGACTCCCAACGCGCCGGTACGAGAAGGCCAATGCTGGCCTGGCTGAATCTCTTCTGGGCGAATCAAAACTTAGTACATCTCAATGGTGATGGAGACATATGCCTAGTGCACTCCAAGTTTATCAAAACACACAGTATTGAACTATCATACCTTCTATTATCCGTCTTCATTGGTTTCTGCAAACCATCCTCCGATGGCTTGTGGTTTGCAGAAACCAATGAAGACGGATAATAGAAGGTGTGATAGTTCTATATTCATTGTTAGTGAAAATAACCTTTCAGATTATTTACACACAGTATTGGTTCTGTTCCAAGAGAAACAAACCGTTTATGTCATTGCTATTCTAATAACTTTCTAACAAGTAACAGTCACTCTTCCAAAGATTCAAGAAGACCATCTCTAAAGGAGCAAATCTACTTGTTCCCTGTCATTTTCTACCCCACAACGAAAAGTTTTTTTTTTTAATAGAATGATCAGGACGACTGCTAAATCCTACATATGCAACCATATGAGGTTCAAGAATAATAATAACGAAGTAATCAGTATCCTATACTTTTACTAAACGTTTTTACAAAATTACAACCCCTCTTAAAATTTGTTATTTTAACTCTCACGACACATAGAATCCAAAAGTGGAATTTTAAATAAATTCTGAGCGCCAATCCATTTCTTGGATTAGGCTGATCGGCTTCTCGTGAAATAAGCGATTTAGGTTCAATCTAAATTTATCCCCACAACTAATTACAAAAAGGGGATAGGGAAGGAAGAAGAAAAATGCACTCTCTGTTCCGAGGATGTGCCTAATTTCATATTTCTATTAACCCCGAAGGGGGGTGTATCAGGGCTTAAATTTGTATAAATTCCCAACAGCAGTATGTATGTACCACATTTACGCTGTCATTGACTGGGAAACTGGCAGAATTTTAAAATGTAATTTCCCATTATCTGTTAATTTATTTTATTCACAGCTGATCTACTGGAGTCAAATTATTAATATTGTTTAAAAATTATATTGAGTAACATGACCCTATGAATAATATAGTTAACCATCTCATGAAGCAAGAGGGATGTTTTTTTTTTGTTTTGTTTTTTTGTTGTTTTTTTTAGTTAGTCAACCCATTTTGACTGAATGAAAGAGAAAATTTGTAAGTATTTCTTTGGAATATTTTTTATGCATTTTGTAACTATGGTCCTATATGGAATTTTAATGGTAATCTCATATAACAAAAGGTCTGTATCGATGAGCGAATTTTATTGAAAAATGTCCGGCGGGTTTAATATTTTACACCATTTCTACACGAAAGAAAAATAATTCTGTTTAATTTTCCATAACTCTATTATTATTATCAATGTTATTAAAATGTTATACTATATTTCTTAAATATGTAAGAAAATAAGCTATTTCGAAATAACTTCCATCGTTTTTATAATTTATATCGGCTCGTGATAACTTTCCAGTCTAATTGTCATCTTAAGATGCATGAATTCATCCAGTTATCGTCAATTCTTTTCGAAAAATATATAATATCTTGATTCTTGACCTGAATGTTTATAGTAAACATGTAATTTCTTTTTCCTGTAAAACTATCTAAATAATTCCTATCACAATTGATATTTTTATTTTATTTTTAAATTGTTTCATACGTTATTTAACTGTAAAGAGATAAAATTGTGTAAAATAACTATACAATAAAAATATAATGATAAATTAATTACAATAAAGATAATAACGATATGTAACCCTTTGGTTCGTCTTGAAAAAAATTGTTTAATTTTTTTTTTAAGTAGGGGGAGGGGGCGGACGTGAGACTTACATATATGTTTATAGGGACATGAAGGTTATGATGATAGTCAATATATTTTTCGTCTTTCAGCTCCAAAGTCTTTTTAAGTTTTGTAAAAATAAAAATAAAATAAATTAAAAATAAAACATTTACAATGATCCCAGATGAGTTCATTCTTGCAGAAGTCCGCCAATACCCATAACACTTCAACAGAAATCGGGTAATAATGTGTAATTTACTAACTAAAATACTGTATGTGCGACAAATCCCACATCTAACAAAACTGCAAGAAAGAATCACAGTGAAATTAAATGAAAAGAAGAAATATGTAAAAATTGTTACAATTATAATTTAAGGGAATCTGCTATTGACGAATTCTAACGTCACATTGAGGAAAAATATACTGAGGCAAAACACAGTGTGGAATTACTATATAAATACAATTAGGATGAGCTTATATAACTTTTTAAACTTATTGGAGAAAGAAATTTAAATAAATAAATAAATAAGTATCTAATATGATATAAAAACGGATATTAAAGACACGGGAGTTTGTAGCTATTGTCTCCACTTCGTCGGCTTCACACAGCAAGATAGTCTTAATCTTAACCTTATAATATCTTATGTATATTTGTTTTAAATATTTTTGGCTTTTTATAGTGATATGACTTTTAATATTTTTTGTTTCTAAAATATTAATAAATTGTTTGTTTTGTAAAACGTGCATCTCTAAAACTAAGTGCTTTTTTTTTTTTTTCTACATTCTAAAAACTCATGGCAGACCCTTTTTTACTTGATAAAAGCCTGTCCAAAATGGTTCTCGAATCCATATCGTTAGGCAAGCGTCTCAAACGAATCCATTTGGCTAAACAGCGCCCCTTGCTAGACTTAATTTCCAATTTGGATAAGGAGCCATCAATTGTTTTAAAAGTCAATTCCACAAGTTCTTTTGAAACATTTGCAAAGAGTAACTTGGGGTTATGATAACGGCCGGTATCATAACCTCTCCTCCATTGTTCCACTGTGAAGTTTGGTAACAACACAGAGTACTTGTTATTGAATTGTCCTCATGTATTGTGTCACTATCTACCTTCCTATCACTATCTACCTTCCAGCTGTCCATTGGCCAATACACCATTCTCCGATGGAAATGTGTATCATGGCCCCTAACATGATGCATGTTATGTGAATGATGTTTCTAATGGCTGCTAAAAAGTATAGTTACAATTTATTTCAAACTTTTTGTATTTTTTTAAGTAACAATCCTGCTTAGAAATTTTTACATACCAAACGAGGATATTAATTATATTTTTCGGCCCAAACTCTATTATTACCATTTTTTTTTTATGAATTGCTTTTAACCATATTGCCCAAGTATTTATCCTTCTTCTTTTAAAAAGAATTCCTTTGATCTTACACCCAGAAAAGAAAATGCAGAAAAAAAGTCACAATGCCAATATTGACCCAGCGCTGACATAATTTTATGTGTATTCTTTAATGTTGGGGTTTCATAAAAATATTTAAAGAAGATGGAAGAGTTTATTCTAAAAACATATTGTTTACTACGAATAATGTGCATGATCACTATAAATTCAATCTAAATGATTGAATACAGTTATTCATTAATTCGCTCTACATTAACTTCCCTCCTCTTTATTTTAGCTAATTAAATACTCAATGAACTTTAATCCGGAAACTCTACATGTTTCCTTTAGTTTAAGAATTAAGATTGGTGGATGTATGGATGGATGTATATGGAATGATGAACGGGTGCAGTAGCTAAGTCCCTAGTATCCGAGACACTAAATGACAATTAGAAACAACGAAGAAAAGTTTTTAAAAAGCTAATAAAAGAAAATCAAATGGAAAAAAAAGGGGAGGGGGCTACTGTCCTCAAAGAAGATGGGGGGAGTGTAGTTTTCTCTACTCTTGAGAAGACGACAACGTCGGGCAAGAGAACACAAAACCGCGACCCCAGTGAATCACTGCCATTGCCACTTAAGGGAAGAAGGTGCTAGGCAAACAGGGCTCGAGCATTCCGAGAGAATTATATTTATGCCAAAGATAAATAAATAATTTAAATTCTTTTAAATTGAGTGGATTTATAATAAAGACACCATCAGCAGTGTCTATGAACACCAATGACACGTAGTGTAATTTCAGAAAATCTACCTAAAAGAGAATAGCAGACTCAACTTTAGAGGATCCAACACTTGAGCGAGGAATGTTCAATTCTAACGCTCACAAGTGCCTATGTTGTAGGGCGAAACATAGATTCCTAACGTTAGAGCCCTTCTAGAGATCTCCAGACATTGTGAACATCACAATGTTTCTACAAATGAATTGTTTGTGAGCCGCAATGGTGGAGGCCGTTTGCCAAGAAAACGATTAAAATTCGTCAGAAATGTAATTTCCC
>KZ807763.1:280737-292739 GCA_000696205.2 Oncopeltus fasciatus | reverse complement strand
TATATATATATTTGTAATTAAATTATGCCTACAGTAGTCTCAACGTAGTTATACATAACTTAGTTATTAAAAATGATTTTTTTTTTAATTACCTACCAACGTTTCGGCTTACATTGTAAGCCATCTTTAGGGCTGTTGAAATACATTGTCATAAGAAAAAAAACATTAATAAAATAAAATGATTTACATTATTATTAAATGGAATTGCAATAACTAAATGTAAAGTGACATCAAAAGTATTTAGAACTATGTAGAAAAATTATAAAAATATATAAATATATATAATTCACCTATTATGAAGGCGAGAGGGTACTTCGTGGCACCAGGATCCCATATTCATGACTGAGAGGTAGGGTTTGGAACTTGCGGCCTGCAACAAAGGAGGCAATACAAAGTAAAAAAAAAGGTAGGACATTATTGCGGATAAGTAGCTTAAGGAACTAGAAGTGGTTTTTGGTATGTTGATAAAGAGAGATTCGGCGTCTAAGGGGCAAAGAATGTAACCTCTAGGGATAAGTAGAGATTCAAGCTTTGTTTTGAGGTCAAATGAAATTTTAAGTCATAAGGGTTTTCTTGGCTATGAATCTGTAACGATCGAAGAAGAAATTTACTCAGTTCAGATGAGGGAGAGTTAATAATTAGAGACAACGAAGCAGGGAGAGTTTTTTGGTTTATGGATTTTTGGATGGCCGTAACATCTAGATGCATGGGAATTATATCAAATGAGTTTATAATATTTACATTTGTCAACCATGCTTCTCCCCCAAAATCAAAATCAAAACATCACTTTCCGTTCTCTCCCGTATTTTCCAAAACTTTCTGAAAATATTAAGAAATCCCTTATAAAAACTTTCCCTAACCTTAAGCTTGCTTTTTCTACTCCCAACAAACTAAAATCCATTTACACTCTTCTTAAGGACCCCATCCCCCTTCCTAACAGAACCAATATTGTTTGCAAAATTCCTTGCTCTACTCCTAATCGCCATTGTTTTTTACATTGGACAAACTAAAAACCCTATTTTCCAAAAATCAACAATCATAAAAATGACATAAAGAAAAACTAATAAAAACTGCCCTCACAAAACACATCATTCATGAAAGTCCCGCATTGGACTTTGATATGATTAACATTCTTGAGAAAATGAATCTGACAGACCCTTCGGAAGGAAGACGACTTTCTAACTGACACGGTCCAACCCGGAAGAATAAACTGTACATACATAATTATAATTGCATATTATAATAACATAAATCGATAAAATATTATAAAAAATATCACAGCAGGCATGACAATGCAGTACATGTGAGTTTGATCTGCTTTTTCAAGGACGATAGACGGNTATCCAGTTAACGACAGAACTGATATAGAACATATTTCTTCAATTTATTCAAACATTTTCAAAATTCTGAAAAACCATTAACCGTCCTTCAAAATAAACCTGTCAAACATTTCTTCTAGTTAAATAATCTAAAGGGTTATTATAACTACCAATGATTATAGAAATATCATACCTTCTATTATCCGTCTTCATTGGTTTCTGCAAACCATTGTCTGTTGGCAAGCAGTATATAGCAGTGTATTCAAGTTGAATACAGACAGCGACAGTGAACACAATGTATTCGGCCACGAGGATGGACAATATCCGAAAGCGCTCGCCGACAGAAGATGGTTTGCAGAAACCAATGAAGACGGATAATAGAAGGTATGAGAGTTCTTCTAGTTCCTTAAAGCTACTTATCCGTAATAATGTCCTACCTTTTTTTACTTTGTATAGCCCCTTTTGTTGCAGGCCACTCTACCTTTGTAAATACCGCTTCACACCTCCCACCCTTCCACCACCCACGTTGTCCATCTCAAAAATCTCTCACAAGTTCTAAACCCTACTTCTCATTCATAAAAATGTGATCTTACAAACACGACGTCCCCTCTCGCCTTCATAATAGGTAGGTGTAGTGAATTATATATATATATATATATATTTTTTTTTTCTACATTGTTCTACATACTTTTAATATCACATTACATTTAGTTATGGCAATTCTATGTAAAAATAATGTATAATTTTTTCTTATGACATTCTATTTCCACGGCCCTGAAGATGAATTACAATGTATGCCGAAACTTTGGCATATAATTAAAAAATACGCCTTTTTTAAATTGTACTTTTTGGATCTACCTTGACCAAATCCCAACAAAAAAATATCTAATAATAATTCTACGTTCAAAAAACTAAAATCATCTTAGAATAATATCTACGGTCAACAAACTCTCCTTTTGAACTACAAATTTTATCTTTTTTTTTTTTTCATAAAACAGAGAGCATTAGAGCTCTTTAATTTGAAATATGAAATAATCAGGGTTAAATTATACTGAAAATCAATAAGATATTTTTAATCTCAGGGGCTGCTGTATGTCCCTATTAATATCTAAAATGTTTTATTATTTTTAATGACTGCTGAAATCACAATTGATTTTTAAAATACTGATTAAAACAAGAGGTCAATTTCAAAGTGAAACATTAAGAACAGGACTCTATATATATACATAAGTTTTGAGTATGATGTACATCATATGCAAGATTTCTTTTTTTCATTAATTAAGAAAACTTTTTGAGTAGATTAAGATTTAAGAATAAGAAGATATACAGATCTGTAAGAAATTAAAAAGTCATTTAGTTCTCATTCCTCTGAACATTGATACATCTGTGACTCCATTTTTAAAAAGAAAATGAGAAGGTTAATCTATATTTTGACAAACTTTCTGGATTCACCTAAGAGATTAATTTTGTTTAAAGTAAAGCTATTAATACCTTTATTCTTATTGTTAAAAAAGAAAATTAAAAATTTCCTTTTGGGCAGTGTCCTCTCACTCTTACTCTTAGGAGTCCACTTCCGATGGAGAGCTAAAATTCTTCGTCGTCTTGCAGATGATGGGACAGCATGTAGAGGCTTAGAGTAAGGAATAAAGCGCCCTTTTTCCTCAGGCATATTTATGTAGAGTACATAGTATTTTCTGAATTAATTTGAGTGCTTCCCAATCAGCCTCCAGTAAGGCAAACATTAGGTTGATCTTCCATCACTCATGGGAGAGATAGGATGTCGGATCTGGGATTAACTTCAGAAAAAGCTGATAAAACCTAATTGTAATAGCCATCTTTGGAAAACGCGAGAGGTAGGTCCAGATTCCAGTAGTTAGTAACTAGTAAAGCAGCCGACAAAGGTTGTGATGGAAAACGATCATATGTGGCACTTATTCATGTAATTAGAAATGGAAAAGCCAGTGACAACCAGGTGCTGGCCGAGGAGAAAAGGGATTCTGCAGAACCACGCTGAATAATATTATGAGTCAGCGAGTAGAAATACGAGCGGCGAACGTGCAGAAGAAAGAAATGTAAATAAAAATACTGAGAGAGAGAGAGAGAGAGTGTGTGTGTGTGTACGTGCATGCGTATGTGTGCTTGAGGGAGGAGGGCGGGGTGCGGAGGGGAGGGCTTGACATTTGGAGATGTAATTTCGGGAGGGGAAGGGATGGGGTGGGGGGGTAGCGTATTGAGCATCAATCGGTTTGGCAGTCGGCGCGGACTGGGTGTGCGCAAGAGCGAGCACTACTCTCTCTCTCTGTCTCTCCTCTGGCACTCCCCTTCGGCCGCCCCCCACCACCCCCCTCCATTGGACCCCTCTCCCTTCTAGGCGCCCCTCCCCTCCACCGGCCAGCGCGCGCGGGACCGCCAGTCGTGGAGGGACTAGCGTGGTGAGTGTCGTGCCTCTAATCACCTCTCGCAGACAAGTGAATCGGTCGCCGCGCCCCGGATACGCGAGAGTCCTCCGCCCCCCCAGCTGTGAGTACCCGTCGCTGACTGATAAGCCCTCAAGATAAGCGCAAACCCCTATCCGCCCTTACTGTCAACTACTCACCCCCTCCTGCTACTAACCCTAGGCCTCCTAATCAGCCGGCCTTCTTCCACTCTCACCCAAGACCACATCCCCCCCAAAAAAACAACCCCTAATATCCAAATTTTATTTTGTGGTTTTTTTTTTTTTTTTATCAATTTATTTAATTGTATTATTCATAAGTGTGAACCTTTTATTTAAATCTTTAGTTGTCAAGTAGATGTCAATCAGTGCTGTCATTGTTTAGTATCATTAAAATAAAAAAAATTAGGAAAACAAATTATTACAAAAATAATGCTAAATCTTATAATACAAACGCTTCATAAATAACTTAATTTTATCACATTATTGCTTTGAAATAAATAAATATATGCTATATTTACTTAAAAATCTAATCACCCAGTTAATTTATTACTTCATAATGCAATATAGTTTAAAATTAGATTTTGACTTATAATGAAAAGTATATATTTTTGTATCCTTATACTTCTTTAATGACTGTTTATTAGGCCCTAAATAAATTAATTATTTTAAATTTCATTGATGATTAATTTGACAATCTTTAAGCATATAATTATTTAAATTTCTGTTTGATTTAGTATTTCTTTGTTGTTTTTTTAAATTCAAAATTCAGTTATCTTGTTGCATCATTACTTTCTAAAATTTAGAATACTGAAATCATCTAAAAAAAACATGCTATTTTTATATTTTACCTATTTATTAAATTAATTGATCTTACAGGTAACATGACAAGTAGAGGTTTGTTGAAGAACCTTGAATATTTGAACAATCTGAAAAATATTGTATACTCCAGAGACAGATGAAAATTAGAAGTTTTATCTAATTTTATATTTTGAGTATTAGACTTTTTCTGACTAACAGAAATTGCAGTAGCATCAGAAGCACATAAGGTGGAAGTGTACTCCTTGTAGGGAAGAGACTTGAATATATTTAAATTGTGTGTCACCGAGAAAGCAGTGCAAAGTGGAGTGATGGGTGGGCTTGGTGGATCGGAGCAGCAGTACTCCCTGCGGTGGAACGATTTTCATTCAAGCATCCTCTCGTCCTTCCGGCATCTTCGGGACCAGGAAGATTTTGTGGATGTGACCCTTGCCTGTGATGGCTGTTCCTTCTCAGCCCATAAGGTGGTTCTTTCTGCTTGCAGCCCCTACTTTCGAACATTACTCAAGGTAAGCTCTCAATTTCTTAGTTTTTGACAAATTACTCTACAATGTTATGGAACATTAATATCTTACATTAACTTACTCTACAATATCTTTATTCCACTATCAAAAAGTTCTTTAACTGGTAGAACTTTTATTACATTTTACTAAAGTAAAAAATGGTCAAATAACACTTCTTGGAAAAACTATATAATGAGATATTTTATGCAAAAAAAAAATATAATATGTATTAATTACCTCCCAGCTGGATTTTCTGAGCTAAATTAAGTACTAAACTATTATCCATAATTCTACCATGAAGGTACTTTCCTGAGTAGTGTAAAGTAAAATCACCCTCTAAAAAATGCTCATTCCCCTAATAATTGTGATAAAAGTTTGCTTAAAATAAACTCTAAGGGTAGTTTAATTTGCATATTTATATATTTTTAAATTTCACCTTCGTCCACCTAATTTATTGATATATCTAAAAAAATATATACATATCGCCATCTTCTGCTTATTTTCATGGGTTCTCTTGACTAATTTACTTCTGAGAATTAAATCTGATTATCCTAATTATGCATGGTGGAACTTCAATGAATTATTTTTACATCATTAATTTTCTTTAAAATATTTTATTAAGCTTTATACCTTTACTAATGCACAGCAATTCCCTAGTATAAACAGTTTTTTAGTTCGTGGCATATTTTCAAGATTTAACTTGTAATTGTATATTGATATATAAAAAATAAGTTTACAAGGTTTTAAATTTTCATACACCCAGCCCTACTTCAGTTATTTTTTTCATTTTAGTACAAAAATATTAGATTATTTTATGTCAATTGCCTGTTAGCTGGAAATTTATTCATATTATCTTATGTATAAACACTTTATTGAGAAAAAACTAACTGGTGCTACCAAAATACAATGTGTATTAAAGGAAAACACCTAGTATGGAAAAATGTACTATTTAAGAGGTAATAGTCAGTATTTCTGTTAATAAATGTGCAACTGCATACAATCCTACTACAGATTTAAGGGCATCCTTTTTTAATTTTAAAGCAGTCTATATTGATATTTTTCTTTTGAATTGCAATCCCTGAAAGTCTTTTCATTTTATTTAAAAATAATTTATGTATTTTAGATGTTAAGAAATGAATCCTATTGCTAAAATAAAATTTTAAAAAGCTTTACTTGATATAGAATTAAAAAATTAATAACATTACTTACAGAGAGCCATTAATTATTAAGAGGATTATTTTAGGAAAATGACTCCTCTATTTGTGGAATCAAATTTCAGATTCAGTTTACATCTCAGTCATCAGCAATATTCCTGTGGTTTTATTGAAATTTATTTTCTAATTGCTTAGAACTATGTTCTATTATATTTTCCTTTGTGTCTTGTGACATTTCAACACAACTTATTATTCATTGTTACTGTTTATGAAATCAGTTACCCAACAACAAATCAAATGCTTTTTCTTCTACCTATTATTTAACTCATCACTAATTACTTCACAAATAGCCTAATTTTGCTGATCAATCTACTTATAGTTGAGAAACAAGAATTCAATAATCTCAATAATTTTTCTTATTAAGTACGCGCTGTTCCAACTAGGGACAACTTTCTGAGCTATATGTTCGAAGCAGTATGATATTGGTTGGGTACAATTACTTTATAGAAATATACGGAAATTAAAATCTGTAATTATTCCTACTCATTAAAACCAGCAATAAATTAATTTCATGCTGAAATTGGATTATACGAGGGGTGTTGATTGAAAGAATACTAAAATTTATAATCGTGATATCATTATCATAGTCTTTTTAATGAATGTTTTTAGAGATGAATATATTTTTACAGTGTAACAATATAAAACAGTCCCGAACAGTCTAGAGCCAGTCTGAACGTTCACATTCATCGCACAATGCTCTCCCTCGCTTTTAAAATTAGATTTACTCTCATGTATGTCTAACTTTGATGAAGCATGGATGATCTACATAAATTAGATTTCTTCTCAGTGATATGGTATTAACTGAATTGTTCCATTTTTGCTCATAAATTCACTATAAATCTGCCGAAAATTATCTGAAATGAGCCCCTGAATTTATTTAAACAACTTTGGAGAAAAGTATATGGATTTGGTCGTTCTTTCAGGTAGTTTTATTTTCTTGGTGGGTTTCTCGATGCTATTTAAGTCACGAGAAGTCAGACTTTTATCGAGAAATAAACTACTGCTATGAGTGTTTAGAATAGGTATACTACCTGTAGACACCCCTTATATCTATTATCCCGAGGTACGAGTATCACAAGGGAGATAATAAAAACATAATTACTTAATAGCAAATGCTTCCACAAAAAATAAGTAATATGCAGACAGAAGTTATGATGGCAGACAAAGGAGAATAAGACAGAGACATGTATAGGGGATGTCTGAATGAAGAAGGATTGGATTCTCTCGAATAAAGAGCTGCAAATGACCTTGATGATTCCTATTGATGAGTTAGTGACTCCTTTGGAGAGAAGACAAAGTGACTAGCTTGATTCACTGCTCGTACAAGAATGAATTACCAGGCAATAGGAGGTTAATGTCACCGTAAACTGTCTGCAGCTCGTTAGATTAGCTAGATGTTTGGTGCTAGGTTTCTAGCGCTGCATTGATATCAGCAAGTTGACGAGTACAACATTTCTCTCGACACCAGTTCGGATACCCGCGGTTCAGAAAATTCTCAAAATTCCCTCTACAGAGCCATACTGTTGAGGTGTGCAAATGCTGCTATCTGTAGGTTAACTTCAGAACTACCAGCCAGAAATGTGCATTTTGCCCTCTACCGTACTAAATTCTGTGTACTATTAATATGCGTCAATACACAGAAAATTCCCTTTCTCTTCATTCGTTTTTCTTCTTTTGTAATATCCAAATGAGCACTGACACTTCATCCATTGATTAGGGCCTATTAAGGACGGGAATCTACGTACTCTAGATCTAACCAAATGACTCCAGGTGGATAACGTATGGTCAATGTAATTCAACACCCAGGAACTCATCATCAATCTCTAAATTCCAGCTTTCTCGTAAATTTATTCTGATCTCCACAATCCCTCATAGTATTTTGAGAATACATTTTCTCTTCCTCAAAGCAAGACTAAAAAGTTAATTGTTACTGCTAAGCCTCGTACATCTGCACCACAATATATAACCTGTTTTAGATTAGTGATAAAATAAATAATCAAGAAATTGTGTAATGAAATATAAGGGGGATTTGCTTGAACAATGAATTTTAATTTCACCTTTTATAAGTCAAAATTAGTTTTTGTTCTTAATCAAATTAAGAGTTTTATATATAAAAATAAAGTTCTTTTTGGAGTAAATACGGTTGAATAAGAATAGGGGATAAATTAAAATGTCAAGTTCGAGTAAACAATATGTTGTTTTGTCACAATGGGCGAAATATTAGGTTTAGAGCAATGAAGCTGACACAGAGATGTTTTTATTGGTAAAAAATATATTCTTTCCCAAATGCNTAAAAATTTATAATTTCAAAAGATGGTCTCTATCATCCCAGTAGTTAATTATTTTTTTTTTTAATCAAAATTTTGATAGTATTATGAGAGCCAAATATTTAAGTTTCTTCCTAATTATGATAATTTTTCAAAATGTCTTATAAAGCACTTTTTTACTTTTCAAAATTCTAAGCTGGCAACTTATGAAAACCATTTTATCAGCAATAATGAGATTTATTATGTATAACATTAGTTGATTATATACTGGCACACAAAAATAAATAAATAATTAAAATTAGATTATATTTACCTTTAATTATTTAGTTTATTTTCTCCCCCACTTATGATAGAAATATTTTATTTTTTCTTATAAATGTAAAAGACCAAAAATTCATAGGTCTTAAACTTAATTTATCTTGTTCAGTTTCTTTATTTAAACTACTTAATTTCATAATTTGTTAGCTACTTAGTTTAATTATTCATTGTCTGGATTGTAGAAACCAATTAATTTCACTGTAATTTTTAAGATGAATACATTATTTGAAAAAAAAATTAGTTTCTTGCTTCATTACTTTATTTTTAGGTAGAGATTTAGCTCAAAACCAAAAGGCCTGAAAAGCAAAAAAAAAAAAAAAAAAAAAAAATTTAGACTTCTTACAGTTTATTTTATTTTCTATATACAAACCTCAATGTTGTGATGCTACCATTTCAAATCCAAATAATTGAATATAAAGTGAACAATTAGGAACTTTTTTTTGTTATTATTTTTTAAAGTCTATTGTTTTCCAAGTATTTTTTATAAATTACTGACAAAACTATACTGTTAATTTTGTATGTAGTTATTTTAATTAAGAATTATTTGAAGCAAATCATTTTCATTTCAACTTAATTTTATCTAAATATAAAGTAGTTTTTTTTCACTTTATCTAAGAGTCATTTAAATATAATCATGTGGGTATGTTGTGTGTGTGTGTGTGTGTGTGTGTGTATAGAAGTTCTATACTTATTCTGTTCCATTAAGCCAAGAAGTTGATTATTTGGAAATTTACTTACTAATTTTAAACAATCACAACTCGTACGAGTGACTACACAAAAGCTTTTTACCGCTCATGTATGAATGCAAAGACCAGCATGCAGAAATATTTCCCTCCTGCCTCGCAGATTAAAATTTAATCAAGGCATACATTTTAAGCGGCCTAGCCAAAGGCATAGATAGGTGAGAAGGAACGGAGAGAGAGAGAGAGAAAGAAAGACAAACAGCGGGAGAGAAAATTCAGATGAAATGAGTATATTTCCACTGGGGACCCAGCCAAGAAGAACTAAACATAAATGCCAAAGAATTACGCCGCAAGTAAAAGTTCATATTTAAATAATTCTACGGGTTAACAAGCCAGCGCTTGTGATTCTTCCTTATACTTTTCATTGAAGNTTTTTTTTTTTTTTTTAATTATTGATTTAACTTTTTGATAAGAACGCATTTGTTTAATGTGGAATTCAGTCATATTACTTAGAACAATGCTAGCCTTTATCAAAATTTTAGTTGTAATTATATTATAATATAAATTTTTTACATTATTTGGTTTATCAGCTTTGTTTATTTTTTTTTATTTTTTTCTATTTGAGTGATATTTGTGAACCAGGCAAACCCATGCCAGCACCCAATCGTGATCCTCAGGGATGTTCGGGAGCAGGATATGGAGGCTCTTCTCAGGTTTATGTACAATGGAGAAGTTCACATAGGACAGGAGCAGCTGAGTGATTTTCTCAAAACCGCACAAACTCTACAAGTGAGGGGCCTTGCTGATGTTCCTACCAAAGAGCAGCAAAAACTCCTTACTGTAAGCTCACTTTTATATTAAATATTAAAGACTTTTGTACTACTTTAAAAAGCTAGAGAGCACTTGATTTAGGCTCTTATAGGTAATAAACAGGACTTATTACAATTAAATTTTGAGATTTAAGTTGCTGAAGAATAGTTTCAGTTCCAAGTCCACCTAAGAATGACTAATCAAAAGAATGAATAATCTTGGATAAATAGGGAGAAATTATGATGCCTATAATGAACAATCCATAATTGATTTTCGCATTATAACGTAGTTAAGACCCTGTGTTTACGGGTTTATTTAAATGTTTGTTTCATATATGACCCCTTTGAAAAAAAAAAAAAAAAATGCAGGCCGAAGGGCAGATCACTGGGAGTTCAAAAAATTAAAGAAAAACCAGTCAATCAAATATTATGCCCGGTTACATAATATTTCTGTTACAAAAATACTTAAGGGTTTTGCCTATCATATATCCCATTATTGAACTACATTTTATCAAATAATGATTTAACAATGAATACCTATTCTATTTTTTAAAATTAATCGGTCAATTTAATTACTTTAATTAAAACTAATCTTGTTTTTGTTATTATTGAAATTTATATAAAAATTTTTTATTATGATAATTTGAAATCCTAAAATTTCAATTTTATCTTAAATAGAAAAACCATTTATAAACATATTACGCTTTGATCAGACTTTTGGGCAATTTTATCCTTCGGCTTTATCTACATACTGTAGTACTCTTCTACTTGCTATTAAGTGGCAAACCAAAATGTTATTGATCTTTTAATAAACTGTAACAAAAAACAAAGGAAACTCTGCTAAGTGCTTTCATACTTATTCAACTTCATATTCTGAAATTTCAAAACAATTAGGGGTCCAAGATACCTAAAAAAAAATAGAATAAAATAAAAGCATAGATATTTAATTTTTTTTAATCTAAAATTAATCATTGGTGATTGATGGTGCTGTGGGTCTGGTATATAAGATACATTAGAAAAGAATATATAAGATCTTATGGATAATTGAACATTTATGCATTTGTAAATTTTAATTTAATTGTGATTTTTCCTGACCAATCCCCTTTGTATTGTATGAGAGATTCTCACTACTTATTTTAAAGAATATTTCAAACTGCTTGATTATTGAACTGCTTATGGAATTTTTATTATTTAAATATTTATTACTTATTTTTATGAACAGTGCCAACAAAAATTATTTAATTTAAAACTACTTGATAAGAAAATTACTTGTAGAAACACAAAATTTAAATAGTATCCAAGGCTGACATATTTGAAAGACATCAAAGTACTGAACTCGAACATATATCCTTGGCCTCTGGACGAAACGTATTCCTAAGAATATAGCTTTTGTCTCTCATTGGACACTTATTTCTACTTCTATAGTAAGAAGTAGGTACCTCCATGTGAAAAGGACACATGAATAAAACACATGAGTATTCAAATGCAAAGGTGCTATTATAATATTGATGTTTTTGAATGAGTTATGCAAATATGTTTTAACTCATAACTACGAAGGATGTATTTTTTTAATTGCGACTCCTCATATCCCATAGCCTCAAATATATTTTATATTTAATTAGATCCCTTTTTCCTC
>KZ807763.1:260783-280688 GCA_000696205.2 Oncopeltus fasciatus | reverse complement strand
TATATATATATATATAATGTTTCTACAAATCATATGTATTAAATGTCTTGGTTTATGAATCAGAAAACATTTAATTGATTTGATATTATAATCAATATTTAAATTAGACCAAAATTACTTTTCATGTTTCAAACAATAACATAATAAAGAGCACGTTCTATATTAAAAATGGGTTTTGATCTAAATTTAACAAAGATAAGAAGTAAAAAAAGAAACATCTCTTCATTATGATACATAAGTTAACTGTATATTATCCAAAATTAAAATTTTGTAAGTTTGATTCTATGTAAATATGAATGGCTCTTATTTATTGTTTTATTTATTTTTTAATTATTTCTATATCAGATTTTCCTGTTAGAACTATTTATAATAATTCCACCTTTATAGATAATTATTTGTATCATCATGTGGCAAAATATAGTTGACTAAATTTGATTTTGAAAGGCTAAAAACAAAATAAGTATTTTTTTTTTTTTTTTTTAATTTGAACTTATAATTTGGAATCCGTTCTTACATTTTGATATATGTCAGAGCTTTTTCTTACAGTTTCTCTGTAATCTAACAAATCGAAATTGTTATTTTGTCCAAAATAATATTTTATTTCTATTGGGAGTAAGAATTTTATAAAAATTAAATTCCCAACCTAGAACTTCAATGACAACCTAGAACATGCCTTATTGAAATTTAAGAATGATTTGAAAATTTAGAAATAAAAATTACAAAAAGAATCATTTTCCTAGAATGGCAAACAGATTGAAACAGGATTTAGGCAGAGCAATGAAGAATGATATATTATCATGCAGAGATAAATAGAAGGCCGTTTTCAGAATGGTTTATAAATAGTTTATTAAAGAAACTAACTGAAATTTCTCCATTTTTATATAGGAAAATACCTATTTTCGTTTGGTTTTGGAAGACTAANTTTAATTTTTTATTCCAAAATAAATCATTTGTTTTTAAATCATTTTTCTATAAAAAGGATACAATTCTTAAAATTATTTAAAAATGTAGTAGTAAAATAATAATATAAATCCAATGTTTCCAAGAAATAAAGCTTATTAAAGTAGCATATAAGCTCCATATGTTCTAACTCAATGCAGCAGGGATAGTGGTGGGAGAAACCCTATATTAAATGAATGAAAAGTATTATGAACAATAAAATAAAAAATCTTGAATTACTTTAACTGAATGGATCTTTAACATTCTCCCCCAATATTACTATGAAAAGATAAATAATTTATATTTAAACTATTAAACTACAGTTAAACTTCTGTTCCAGGAAGTTAGCTGGTTCCCTTTCAGATGTAAGATACTGAATTTTTATATGAGAAATCCTTTCTTATGTAACAGTGTTTTTTTCAATAAGTTTTGATTGCTCATGAAATATAGGATTTCTTTTAAGTTTTATTGAACTTTGTTTATCCATTAAAAGTGGAGGAACAGTATATTTATCAATGAAATGAAATATATTAAGCAGCAGATAACCTAACTAATAACCTGGTGTTTACTATACCAAAAAAAAACAAACTATATGCTCTATTAAAATAGAAAGTTTTTGACCATGAAGATTATTAGTAGAGAATTTTTTGGTCAAGGTTTATCAAAAAGTAATATTACATTTATAACAGCCATACTAAAAAATTATGCGATACAACTCACATAAGTACTTGTTTTACAAACTCATATCTTACAACTCTCAAGCACCTGAATTTTGGCCTCCCAAAAATAAAAACCACAGAACCCCCTCATATCAAATATTAGCTCCTTGAAACTCAGCAAATTCCTCCTTTAATCCCTCCAGATTTTCAGCCAACAAAATCCTTATGACATAAAACTCTTTTGACTTAAAAACATAACTTGTTACTTATCCAAAAAGGTTACATTCCTTGCTCCCTAGATGCTGAATCTCTCTTTACTAATGTACACATATACAAAGCCCTCCAAATTGTTGACAAACTCTTGGACTATAATCCAAGACCACCCCACTCTTACCCGGTCCACTAACCTCAAGTCACTTTCCCTTTTTTCTACTTATGGTTACTTCTACCATGGAAATTACTGAAAACGGAAATCACTACCATATTTACAGTCTGGTTATGGGAAATAACCTTGCTCCCGATATTTTCATTATTATCGTCAATGACCTCCTAGACTCTATCCTTCCCTACTTTCCAAATGGCAACTTGTTCCTTAGAAAATATGTTGATTACCTGTTTCTCATTCTTAATTAAAAAAAATAAAAAAAATCCCCCAAATCCTTACTGCATTCAACTCCTATCAACCCCCTTAAAATTTCTATCACCACTGAATGGTACACAAAGAATTTTTACTCTGGTCATCTTCTCCATTTTAACTCATCTTACCCCATTATCAAAAAATAAATGTGGGAAAAATATTATCTTCAGATCACTTACAATTCTGACAAGCATTCCTCAATAAAAATATGAAAAATGTGACAACCTCTTCTCTAATGGTTTTGCTGTGCATACCATAAAAAAACATGTTAATGAATTCTACTTTTCCACTTCCTTAACAAAGCCCCACTCCCAAAACAATAACTTCAGTTTCAGTTTTGTCCCTTACATTCCCAAAATTTATTGAAAAAATTAAGAAATCCCTTTCCCTAACCTGAAGTTTACTTTTTCCACTAATAACAAATCTATTTACACCCACCTCAAAGACCCAATCCCTTTCCTTAACAGAATCAATGTCATCTGCAGAATTCCTTGTTCCACTCTTAATTGCCAAGGTTCATACGTTGGTAAAACCAAATACATTATTTCCTGTAGAATTGACTATAAAAAAAATTGCATTAAACAAATAAAAACTGCCACACATTTACTTTGAAAACATTACTGTTCTTTCTACTGAACCCTATAAATGCCTATTATTTGAAACTGCATTCATAAACACAGCAAAATCCAGTTGACTGAATTGGAACAAACTTCTTCAACTTATTCAAACATTTTGAACATTCTGAAAAAATTATCAGCCCTTCTCCTAAATCAACTGTCTCCCAGATCCTCAGGCTACTTATCCTAAATAATTCCTACCTATTTTTACAATTTTTTCTCTAATCCTTACCTCTCAGTCATGCAGATATGTTCCTGGTGACAACATGTCCCCTCTCATCTTCATGATAGGTAGATGTGGTGAACTTCCTACACTTTTTTTAATTGTTTTTCCAGAGCACTTCCTATCACTTTACTTTTAGTTTTGTAAATTTTGTTTGTTTATTTTTTTTATTTCATGTTTTCTGATGGCATTCTATTTCAGCAGCCCTGAAGTGGGCTTAAAATGTAAGTCAAAATGCGTGGACATGTAATAAAAAATAAACTTTAAACTGAAAAATAAGGCCTATCTTTATTAGTTACAGGTTTCTCAGTTATATCAATTATGACAAAGGATAGTAAAACTAGATTAATTATGTATTGATTTCTGTAGGCTGCAGAATGGGAATTAAAGTCAAGGCCCAAAATACTTTTTTCTTTTCTGGGAAATGGGATTTATATCGATGACTAACCATTTAATGATTTTCTTCTCAATAATAATTAATTTATTATGTTTTTCACCATAGTTATCCTATGGGGATAGTATTTCTATTCAATGTATATATAGCCTGAAGAATTGCTTCTCTTCATAGTAATTTATCTAGGTCTGTTGCTGACTGAAGCTATGAATGTTTCATATGGTGAAACCATCAAGTGTGTGTGTAATTTGATTAACCTAACTTAATATCTTAAGGCAATGCAGGAAGTATAATAATATTTTGAGCTTATTTTCAAAAAAATAAAAAAATAAATTATTAGTTAGTTTTTTTTAGAATTATGTTTGTGCCCTTGATTTAGTTATAATATAGATTGAAACAAACAGAAAAAAGGTAAAACTAACTGCTTTAACACCCTTGAAAAACAAAATCAAATAACTTAATAAGATCTTTCAGGATATGATAACGCAGTATTAATTGTCCATCAAACCTGATCCTAAAATGTTTCATTACATCATCTCAACTTAATTTATTTTATCTGGCAAAAATCATTTTGGGTTTATGTTATTTGAGACTTAAACAATGGAAGTGAAGTGAGGGTGAAACATTTTATTAAAAAAAAAAAAAAAAAAAAATGTAATGGTCATTCACCCTATTGATTTATCAAAATTCATTTTATAAAATTTGAAGATTGTTATAACTTAAAACATTTGTATTCCTATGAGATGGTTTCAAAAAGAAAATTTCCCTTTATCCAACTTTATTCTAACCAACAGGAAACTAATTTGTAACCTAAATTTGTATAAGAATAATAAAAAAAAAATCTATAAAAACCTTTTTCAAATCCTTAGAACTTGAGGAATATAATGAAATATATATTGCTAAATTCAAAAAATGCCTCAAAACTTAAATTAAATAGACATATAAAAAATTAATAAAACTTGTTTTATCAGTTGTTAAAGCAGTTATAAAACTGTAATGGGTCATTAATTTTAAATTCTGTCACTGAGGCTTTTACTTAAGGAAGAATCACCACTAATTTGGTCTAAGGATCCATTAATTTATTTGATGTAGAAGTTGATAAAATGATAAAATTTTAAAAATAATAACTCTTCTACTTGTTATAAAATTAATTAATAAAACATATTTGATTTTTCTAATGGTTATTCTTAGAAATAATTAATATCAGTATTTTATTAGTACCATCATTCTAAATAGAAATAGTGCTGTCTTTATGTTAAAATTTATTGGGAAGAGATACTGCATTTTGGCAAGCCTTAGTTCTAAAATACTGCAAATTCTATTAGTTTGTGACCATAAAATACTTAGACAACAAAAAAACTTATTGCTATAGCTATTTCTTTAATGGTTTTTAATTAAACCATTAATTAATTAACCTGCTTAATTGCAGGTATTTTTATTGATTTTCTCTGTTACAAATTTTTGGGAATGGACAGGCTACATAAATAATTTGTTATAATTAAAAGATAATATAGATTAGTAAATATTTTAAAATAAAACATCTTATGGCCACATTAAATCCCCAACTTAAAACTTTTGGTGAAAATCAATTATTAGTGTTAAAGAATTTTGATTTTTTTTTCTTAATGGTAATTTTATTGACAACAAGATTTTTTGGAGTTTTTTTAGGACTATTGATATTGATGCTATTTGGTATCACTATGTATTATTTGTATTCAGATATTAACTTTCAGCTTAAATGAATGCCCTTGCTGTCAGTCTATTATTTTAGTTTTTTTAACACTTATTCACATTGGCTTTCAATTGAACTCGAGATCTCTACTCAATTATCTAAGCAAAAGAGAGATCATTGAAGAAATTTTAGAATTGTTGAATGGGTTTAAAATGCCAAACCAGAGGCATCTCAGGTCTTCAAATATCTCAGGTTTAGGTTCTACACCATTGTGTTGATCTATTAGTGGTTTTTAAATGAATTTGAATTGAACTGCTTTTCGAAGGAACTCTTCGATACAGATTCAACTTGTGCAGTTACTATGTACTGACAATGGATAAGTATATTTTATAACTTTATGTACCATATATCGTTCAAATTGTTTAGATCTATAAATTCTATTATATTACAGAGCTCTACAGGTTCATTTTTGTGTAAATTCCTGACTGATCCAGTAAATTCCTTGTAATGTGAATCTATTTAAATTTTCAATAACATGCTTCTTATTTTCAATAAAAATGAGTTTTGGCTGGAAAAAAAAAACAAAAAAAAAAAAAACGTAGAGGCAAATTACTTCATTAGCACTGGAAACCACAACCAAAAAGAATCCCTAATCACTTGTCTTGTTTTTAGTGATGGTATGTGCTGTGTCAAGTGTTTTAAACTATTTCTTGATTGATTAGTTTCAAATTTAGTCCAAATACTTTCTCTAATTGTATAATAATGCTCAGGCATGTTGAAGAATTATTCAATAATGACTATGAGATTTATGTAGCTCTTACTACAAATGTTCTATGAAAACATGTCATACCTTCTATAATCCATCTTCATTGGTTTCTGCAAACCATCTTCCATGAAATCCTGAAACCAATGAAGACGGATTAAAGAAGGTATGATAGTTCTATATTCATTGGTAGTTATAATAACCCTTTAGATTATTTACAGAACAATATGGGTTTCACATAGGAGTAACGGTCAGGTACTAGTTTCATTGGTAAGTTCGAATTATAATCTTGTACTGGTGTCTTGGCAAACAGGTGAAAGGTAAACCAAAGTCTACTGCATATTCGTTGGATGACTAAATGTTGATTGATCATATGATCTATAAGTAATATTTTCTTTTATGTGATTGATGGGTTAAGTTTATGGCTTCAATTTTCCATCTTTCTTGATGGTTCAGTTTTTAATGTCAAATCCACAGTTTCCAGTTGTTTAGATTAGTCTTCCATTGTAGATTTAGACCATTAAGTCCAAGTTTGTTGAACTTTATACTATAAATCACTAGCTTGTATAATCTTATGTGGGAAATCTTTGTCTTGAGTGAAATTGATCTCAACTACTTTAATTTGATTTCCTCATAGTTTTTAATGGCTCTTTTATTTTAAATGACTTTTGAGTAACTCCTGTTGTTACTATCTCTGGTTGATAGTTTCTGGGAGAGAACATTTGTAAAATAATATATCTGTCATCCATCTCACAAAAAAAAAAATTTATAAATAAAAAATTACTCTCAACAGTCTGTTGGTCTCTGTGATATATTGGCAAAAAGCTATTAGGACATTTTTCTTGGCAGTCAGGTGAATGTCTAACATAACTAAATATTAACTTAAAGTGGGCATTGTTAGACAGCTACATTTGCTTCTATAGGGCTATATGAACTGAGATCATTGTTTAGTAGTTTGTTACACTAAAATTTAGAATGGAAGTTATTTAGGCTTCTGAATATTTGCCATACGGTTTGCTGAAGTTAATATAAAAGCTTCCAGAGTGAAAGCACTTTATTAAATTTGCAAATAAAATATACAATTTGAATAATAATGAAAAGATAATAAGATTTAGAAATTATGTTGACTTTGAATGCAACAAACAATGTCAAAACAACAAATTTGGAGAGTAAAATTGCCAATTACTAACAACAACCAAAAACCAGAGTAGCACTTGGAAATTGTACATTAAACCTGAATGATCTATGTTAATATTGTTGAAGCAATCAACTATCCAACCCTATTAAAAAATAAATCTCAAGTTATTAATTAATTCATATTAAAAACAAATTAAAGTTGATAAAATGATAAAATTTTAAAAATAATATTAAAAATTGTTTTTGGAGATGGAATTTATGGCTAAGGAAACTCTGAATTCAAGATTGAATAGAATTGCAATAGCAATTTTAACAAAAATTCTTAAAGATTTTATTTATATAAAAGTAAGAATATGTAATGAGAAACTATTGATAATTTGAATGGGATAGTTTGCAGTATTAATTTAATGACTTTTTAAATCTTGCTAATTAACAGTCTCTTTTAGGTTATTGGTTGCTGGAAAAAATGAAACAAATTAAAAACAGTATTTAAGAAAAGAAATTAGCCTCTTCGTGGCATTAAGTAGAAATAATTCACATTAATTTATCTCACTTTTATCATTTTTAATGTATCAAGGTTCGCAAAAAACTGAAATATTTTTTGAAGAACATTAATGAAACTTTATGGAACTGAAATAATTCCTAAAACCCCAGGTTCCTTCAAAGATAATTGTTTCAAATTGATTCATGATTTTCTATTGCCTCGCCCAAGATTTAAAAATGAATTAATCCATGTTACTTTTAAGTTTTTGATTTATGATTTCTTTCAATAATTTATATAAATGCTCCTAGTTATTACATTAGGCAAAATAATTAACCCATTAATATCTAACCTAATACCTTAATGTTATAAAATATTCTAAAGAATTTTTTTTTTCTTTTTGCAGGGTGGAGGTCCTCCGCCTCCGAGCTGGGTGAATAGTAGTGAAGGAGGCTCTCCTCACCTCCCTCCAAGTGATGCTGGTTCACCACCACCCAAACGGAGTCGGAGTTCAGAGCTGAGCAGTCAGCCGATTAATCGTTTCTCTCCTTCCCCTGCTAATAACAATAACAACAACACCTTACCGGGGGAAAACAACACCAGGGAATCTCTCCTCTCCCAGGCCCTTGAGTCCTCTCATAACAATATGTCCATCAATAATAATCAAGTAAGATTTATACATTTTAAGTGTTTATTTTCTCATATGTTTATTAGACTAGTAAGGAAAGAGTGAAACTTGATAGTATTATGCTTTTTAAACTTGCCAATCTTGTGATCACTATTGAGGGTCATGTGTTATATCTCGCCAATAGGCCCTTGGATTTGATTTAATTAGATCAGTATTAAATTCTTTATTGTTCCAATATATCAATTGAAAATAAAATTTTTATTTCCATTAAATGCATAAGTAATGCATTAGTAAATATTTTTAATTATTTTTGTGGAAGAAGTATTGAAACACATAACACTATGTAAAATAAGCAACTGTAAATTATTTTATAATTGTTCATTTTTTTAGATATTTTAGTCTATTTTAATTTTTTTTTTTTAAATGTTACTTAACACAAAAGTTCCTGAAAATGATTGGAACCCTTCAATTTTATATGATTATTTCAATCATATTTAATTAGATAACTCACATATGCAAAATTAAACTAGATTTCAAATTACATGAAAATAAGTTTAATACTTATCAATGTAAATTTATTACAATTTGACTTTAGTAGATTAGTTTTGATCAAACACAATAATAATGCACTTGCTGACATGCCCAATCTCCAACAAAACCATCAATTTAGAGGATACTAGTTTGAGCTAGGCAAAAACTAAGAGAACATAAAAGCACAAACACCAGGTCGATTATATAAGTGATTGACTGTTAGAGTAGTTTTAAACTTTAAACTGAAAGTTTCCTTGAATATATTAATATACTTAATATCATGAGTTAAACATATATATATATCTTTAAATCGGAAAATATATGCAAATAATAACCATAGCAGTTAAACACCTTAAAACTATTACAAATTTTATCTTATCTCACTGGGTTTCAAAAAGTGTTAGTGTTATTTCTGTCCCGTCCCCCTATCTTGGCAATTTGCCTTGTCCATCTGAGCTAACCTTATTTTCTTTGTTATAAGTGGTTCTATCTACAATTGATAATCTTTCTGTAGTGCTTAAAATATTTAATATTTAATTAGCTATATCAGAGACAATCACTCAATGAGAGTTGCATCTTGAATAGGTTGTTATGGTTAAGGTTTAATTTTTTTAGATCTGTGTAAAATACTGTAAAATAATATTGTTCTTGGTCTTTTGCCAAAACTAGACATGAAGATGTTCACTGTTTCTATAGCGAATAATATTTCAAAAATTATTATTGATTTGCTTATCAAATTTAATTATTTAGAAAAATGTTTTCTACAATTGATATCTTTTAAAGATTATTACACATTAATGTTTAATGTTGTAATATAGACCTTTGATTTGTTGAAATATATTATTATAGCTGAAGTATTTCCCTTTACCAGTTTTATTCATTGTATTTTTTTTATTGCAGGTGAAAGGAAACTCGGATTCATCAATACATGCACAGTCAACTGGTGAAGAGAGCAACTCATCTGACACTGGATTGAGTGAGAGAGGAAATGGGCCTCATTCAATAGGGGACATGATCCAGCCTAAGACAGAGCCAACCGACTACAGTCAGGAGCCCCACAATAATAGCCTTGTCATGGACCCCACACGGACACCTAACTTTCCAGCAGCTCTCCTTGGACTCCAAGGTAGTTGTATTTTATCATTTTCATAGAACTTAATTTTTCAAATAATTCATAATTATTCTTAATACTGATATTTATATGTGAAATTTCTAATTTTTTTTTTTAATTATATTTTATTCCCAAAGTTCTTACAGAACCATTTCATTTGTCTAGCAGTGCAAAACTCCATATCTCAATAAATCAAAACATCTGATATATATATTATTCAGTTTGCTTTGTGTTTCTGCCTATTTGTTTATTCTTCATTTTTTACTAAATAACATGGAAGTATTCACTGTTCCATTTTTGAAACTGAAATTTGTATTTTGCAATAGCAAATTATATTAAATAAGTGCAAAAAAAAACAAAAACATATACTCCAATATACTAACTAATATCCGATGCTTATTAGTTATAAACTGCTAGAGGAACATTTGGCTGTAGTATTTTTCATCCAATTTTTTCCTAATAAGTTATCGAAACTATTATGTGAGAGGGAGATAGGTTTTATCCAATAATTAAATAAATTAACTAGCAAAACACTTTTTCTTTTTTAAATCAAACAGACAGTAATGAAATTTTCAGTTGTTAAAAAAAACTTCATTAGCAATAATTGTTTTTTTAAAGGAAAAATGTTTTTTTTTTCTTTAGCTGGTAAAAAAAAACTATCATGCAGTGAATATACTGCAGTATACTCCATGTTTATGATTGAAACAAATATGATAAAGGCTGGTTTTCAGTGTTAAACACTTAGTTGTACAAATCAGTGACTGCAGGTAAGGAAGTTACATTTGGTAACCCATGTTTTTTATGCTTTGCAAGTGGAGGTCCTTTGGAGCCAATTCTGCTATGTTCATGCTTAGCTCCTGTAATCGAAATATAACTTTTTAGGTTTTTTCTCTTTAAAATTTTAAAATTTATGTTATACAATTATCATGTGTAACTTGTTTATATCTCAATCTGACTCATCATCTCTACCTTGCCCCTCCGATTTGCATAAAAATATTAAATAATGAACAACTATTACTGCCTATAGGCCTTATTTTAAAATGTTAAGAAAAGACCCATAGTCAGGAAAAGTTGCAATTTTTTTCTTTTTAAAGGGAAATTAATTATTTTTTTTTAATTTGGGGAATGGTGTTAATTAAGAATTAAGAGTAAGACTCTTAAGGCTCACTAATAATAATGATTTAAAAAAGCCGTCTAAACTCAACAAATGTGTTTCTGTGTGTGTGTGTGTGTGTGTGTGTGTGTGTGTGTGTATATATATATATATATATATTTATTTATTTATTTATATATACACACAAAATCATATACATGTACAATTACATGCATAAAATGTGTTATATTCAAGAATGATAGCTTAATAGAGGCTCATGAAGTGTGTTCCATCTTACATATAACTTAAAAATGGTCTAGGCTGAAATATTGTCAGTTATTTTATTGTTTTTAGAAGAGTTAACCTTTAAGTTAAGATGTATTGCTTGAAAAATTTTTTAAAGCAGTGGTCATTTTGTTCTAAATTATACATATTAAGAATATAAGAAAGCCTATTGCCATCAGATACAATTTTAGTGAATTTGCTTTTATAAGCTCAGTTAAGGAATTATTTGAAACTTACTTTATTATTTTAATATTTCTTGTTGCAGGACTTCCAGGCCTTCTTCCTGGACCATCAGGAATGCACAACAGTGGACCAGACAATAGTTTCGGTAGGTTTCTCTATTTTCGCAAGGATATGCCATTTTTTAGAAAGAGATTATTACAACAATTAGACATTCCATTTTCCCTTGTGGTTTTTGCTGCAATTCAGGAAGATAAAAGAGAAGGTTTCCTGGTCTAGCTTGCCAGTCCAGCTAAACTTTGTTTTTTGTAACTGAATTCTAAACTTGAAATGAATCAAGCTGATAAGTTTAATATTGTCAATATTGCTTACTATAACCTGGAAGTTTGCATTGTTATAATGATCTCTTAGTATAAGACTGTCTCGCACTATTTATACCTCTGTGGACAATACAGTATTCAACTATTTTTTATGTTACAAAAATGACACTTCTTTGCACTAATATTGGCATTTATAAGTTAGTGTTACAAAGGATCATAATTTTCTTTTAGTTTTTATAAAAGTCTATAATACTATTTATTATAAAAAATAAAAAGTATTTAAAGAATGAAAATTATTTTAAAATAGTGGTTTTGGGAAAAATTGTTATTGTATTGTACTTTATACTAATAAAATGTCCATTTGTGACGTTAAAAGAATTAATTTATTATTTCTTGTATTTTTACTACTTCCTTTGGGCGCTGGTAAAAATATTACTGTAGTATTTTGTTAAATGTGCAATTGTTTATTGGAAATTATTATTGGATTTATAATGGAAATTATTTATTGAATTTATGCAATGATAGAAATTGTATCATTACTCAAAATGAGGTTATAAGTAGTGTGAAAAATTGTATTTTCTTCTTTTATTAATTCATATATTTTTTATTCCTGAGAAGTTGGAAACGTTTTATTTTTGCTAGTGACTCTGTTTAAAATTAAGTTAATTATCAAACATTACACAAAAAATAATGAATGAAAATAATTGCTTTGGTTTCAAACTTTTGTAGTGATCCATCATAGTTTACTTTTTCAACTTCTCATGTGTTAGAAGGAGCAATTAAAATTTGATTACCTAAGCTGTTTTACTGTGGTACTGTAACATGTTGCTTTACACTGATCCAACACAGAACTGTTCTTTCATATAATTTCTGAAACTTAAGAGCAATCTTATGCGTTTAATTCTAATATATTTATATATATATGCGGATTATTATTTTAAATGTAAGCACTAATAGAAAAGCCAGGATTTCTGTATTGATTGCTCTTTCTTAGAAAAGAGAGATTCTCGGGGATCTGTTTAGTAAAAGCCGGTCTGTGGGCGATGCAGGGACCGATGGTTATGACCGCCCCCAGAAGCCCATCTGCCCTGAGTGCGGCAAGGAGTATAGCAACAACAGCAATCTGAAGCAGCACATAGCCAACGTCCACGCTGCTGCTTCGAGGCTGGAAGCTTGCTTCGTCTGCTCCAAAACCTTCAAAACTAGGCAATACCTTCAGGTTCATATGCTAGCCACACATGGCATAAGACAGAGGAAGTCTTACAACCAGCCTATGTATCAAATGCCCCCCACTTAACAGTCACAGAATTATTATGACCAATACGATCAAAATTTTGAGTATAACTTTAGTTGTAACTTTAATTCTTTTAGTTGAAAATAAATAAGAATTATCTTAATTTGGGTAAGTAAAAATGTTTATAGAATATTTTAAAGATTCATAGCTGATATATTAGTTAGAAAGGAAGTTTATGCTATTCTACTGAATTTTATAATTTAAAGAGACACACTTGCACTTGATTTCAAGTCGTGATTTCAGTAGATTGGTCAATTATGACAATTTTCTTTATTTTGATAATTGATACATTTAATATTTTTGCTTACCTTATTGTATACTAATTAATAAATTCTTATGTTCTTATTTAGTGAATTCTTAGTGCCATATTTTGTTATTTTTTTTTTCAAATGGAAGTTTTATCTTAATATTTAAAACTTTATACTACTAAGATGCAAAATAATATATTGTGAGTGAATGATTTTTATTTGTGATTTGTGCTTGCGTTTTTCTCCTTTTTGAAAGTGGATCACCGGGTAGTGATATGTGCTGTGAAAACAATAATGGGTTTCCAGGAGGGGAGAAGCCTTTTTGCCGAGAATGTGGAAGAGTTTATTCAAGCCTGAGCAACCTGAGGCAACACATAGCTAATGTCCATTCTCCAGGGGCATGGGTGCAATGCAACATCTGTGAAAAATTCTTCAAAACCCGTCAGTATCTTTACAACCACCTACTCCAAACCCACGGCATCAGGCAGAGGACAAATAAGAACTTTTACTTTAATATGAATAATTCAAATAATATAAATAATTATCCTAATAATTATTTCGAGTCATAAAAAATATTGAAATATTTTCGGTGGGAATGATAGAATGTGATGTGATGTGCTAATGGAGTGGGGTGGTGTTGCAGGGCCACCCCCTCCTGTGAGGCCGACCTGCCCACACTGCGCTCGTGTCTACAGCAATGTCTCTAATCTTCGTCAGCACATCATCAACGTACATGCTCCGCCAAGGTCATGGTATATCTGTAATATCTGTCAAAAACAATGTAAAACCAAACATTATTTAATTAACCATCAACTCCAAGCACATGGGGTAAGGCAAAGAAAAATGTCATAGTATTCTGATGAGTCGAATTATTATATTCAAATAAACAAGTGTAAAATACATGAACTTACCTGTAAAATAATTGTTATTCTTAGATTTATTTACTGTTAGATAGACTGACTTGTTTTTGAAAAAAAAAATATTGTATTCCTATTTCTAAGACTATGTATGACTGCCAACAAATAGCTGTAATATTTTTAAATTATCTGATGAGTATTTTATCCTCTGCTGTTTGCTTTACCTTTTTAATTCAATCTAATGTTAATCATAATAATGTGTAAGACATAAAATAGTGCTCTTAAAGTTCTTATTTTGATTTGAAAGTATGATTTTTTTAAATATATAGAATGATATTCAATGATTTCAAAGTAAATGCAAATCTGTCATACATGTTTTATGCTGCCTAAATCAAATGTTTTTAAAAGTATTTCAATGTTCCCCCTCACTTTTTTTACTTAGTTATGAAAATTATTATTTAATTTAATAGTTATTAATTCCAACATTTTTATTATGTAAAAAAAAATATTTTAAAGGTATTATATCTTACAAGTGAATTAATATTGCATTTAATTTTAATCAAAAATTTAATTACTTTAAAACTGTTTTTTATTTGTTCTAAAAAAAATGTAAAAAAAATCAAAACGCCTGTCATGCTTGGAGCTTTAAAAAAAAATGAGAATTAATAATCAATAGATAAATTTAGGTTCAGCTTTTGAGGCATAACTAGCTCTTAAGGTTTAAATTTCAAATGAAATATACTCAAATAATTATTCATTTTATTAAAATAAAATATTGTACTGTGTAAAATGAAATTGTACTGTATCTTTATTATGCATATCATTAGAATTGGTCATACATTGTATATAGTATCACACAATTCAGGGCTAAGAAAAACATGATACATGATTCCTATATTGCAATTATAGATTTGATTCATAATTTTTTTACAGTTTCTGATTAGTTGACTATGTATAAATAAAATAAGATTATTTTTGACCATTTTACTAAATGACAATTCAGTCTAAGAATTAGGTAGGTTTGGAAAGTGCCAAACTTTATTGGTAAAAGCTCTGAAGCAAGTCATCATAACATTTAGTTATACTCATAAAACCTTTTCATATTACATTTTGAAATTAACCCTCTGATGTCAGAAAACATTTATGTTTGAAGTTTCCAGAAATTAACTAGTTTTTAAAAAACCAACTCAGTAGTATGTTTTTGGAAAGTTACTGTCATCATCTTCATTAACATCAATTAATTCATCTTCAATTTGTCGTCTATTAATGTTAATAATGAAAAAGATAATCCAATTATTCACACTTAAAGAACTTTTTTTTTCAAGGACCCCTAGGGTCCCAATAGCAATTGAATTGTGGTTCTGAAAGCACTCAGACTTTAAAAGAGGCATATTAGGAATAGGATTTGAATTTTTCTTGAAAGTAGCTAGTTACTTTCTTTGGAAATAAATATAAATAGGACTTTAATTATAGCTACTTTTAGATTTTGTTTTAATAAAAAAAAAAAATAAAATAAATCAGTGACTGGTTAGTTTTCAGGGTCATATCCATGTTGGAAATTATAGTTTATAATTTATTGATGTTAAGTTTTCCTAGAGTGTTATGTAAAGAAAATGAAAGCAGAAACAATTTAATCTTGAATATTTTTTGTGTTTGAGCTAAGTTTTGTTGAACTATCACTTTTTTTGAAAATATTTATTGGAATTGATCCTTTGAATAATGTGTATACTCACATTATTCAAAGGAAATATCCTCATTATATATATTATATTTATATAAAAGTAAGAATATGTAATGAGAAACTATTGATAATTTGAATGGGATAGTTTGCAGTATTAATTTAATGACTTTTTAAATCTTGCTAATTAACAGTCTCTTTTAGGTTATTGGTTGCTGGAAAAAATGAAACAAATTAAAAACAGTATTTAAGAAAAGAAATTAGCCTCTTCGTGGCATTAAGTAGAAATAATTCACATTAATTTATCTCACTTTTATCATTTTTAATGTATCAAGGTTCGCAAAAAACTGAAATATTTTTTGAAGAACATTAATGAAACTTTATGGAACTGAAATAATTCCTAAAACCCCAGGTTCCTTCAAAGATAATTGTTTCAAATTGATTCATGATTTTCTATTGCCTCGCCCAAGATTTAAAAATGAATTAATCCATGTTACTTTTANATTTTATATTAATTAAAAATTTTAATTACATTTAAAAAAATCAATAGTTAATTTTCTCTGATTCAATAGTTTAAATTAATTTAAGAGGAATGTGATTAACCCAACTGATTCATATGTTTTGTTTTCTGATATATTTGAGTGTGTGTCTGTACACATGCACGTATGATAATAATATCTTGTATAATTAGTTTAAATAAATGCTGCTTGTTAATAATATAATAGGGGAATTCAGGCCCTCCACCACCCTCTTTTTCCAGAGCACATTTGTTATTTCTTATCATAGATAAAACTTGCATCTTTTGTTATTGAAGAAGTTCCAATAACTTTCCATTTTTTCATTCTTTGATAATATAAATTGACAAAGTCTTTTGGGTAAAGTGACTCACTTTGTATCTCTTTTGTGTATCTACATTTTGTCACTATCAAGATCTGATCCAATATTCATTAATTTTTATGATTGGTAAAAAATAGTTCAAAAATTTTATATTTTAACATATTTTAATTTACTTGAAATTCTAGAAAAAAAAAAATTACCTTGAATTACAATTCTTGAACCTTGCAGTTCAGGTGCAGAACCTCTTTGGCTTCAGAAAATTTCGATCATTTTAGAGTATTTCTTTGGTAGTCCCAATTCGTCTAATAAATCCCTTTCTTTCTTTTTTTTTATCATAGATATAGTTTTAAAAACTGTATTTCCTTTAAAAGTAAGCACATTATTATAAATTGATACATTATAGGATGGGCTTATTTTTAAACTTTCTGGCTAATTATTCAATTTATTTTATAACTTTAAATGCCAATAACACAAACTCAAGTTTATTAAAACTATTATTATAGTACCTTGAATATTGTCAAAATTTCAATGCTCTTATTTTAAAGGATAAATATATTTTACAAGTTACAGTAATAGTATTAGAGAAATCTACTGAAGTTTAGCTTTAACATATGTTTTCTTTTCCACAATGGGATAACTCAAAAATTTAAATTTATGTGTAAATAGGAATATGTTTAAAAAATAATTTTCAATTAGTTTCCTTTTAGCTCTGGGATGTGTACTGACAAGTACTGGTGCCCAATGAAAAATAGCATTAAAAAAATAAGTTTATTGTTTTGTGAAAAAAGAATGATAATTTTCTTGTCAAAACTTATTTAAACTAAAAATATTAGTTAAGAAATTTGCTTTTTATAAGTACCAACTCATAAGAATTGCATCAGTTAATGTGGAATTCCACCAAATGGACAATTCATGAACATAAATGAATTCCAGAACATAAAATTCAAATGAATCTTACCTAGATTTTTTCTATAATTTTCTTGAACATTGACTGAGAATTCCACCATTTTTTTTAGTGTCGAGATCTTGCCTTGACCATGACCCAAAAACTAAATGTCAGTGTTAATGTCATTCATTTAATATTTTTTTTCATTTGGTGGAATTTTTGCACTAAATAATGAACCCAAAAATATTCAATTAAATAGTGTAGCCTTTAATTATTTGATTAAATTAAGCTTTAGAATAAAAAGTTTATTTATTTATAAATGCTTTGAGTTTTGTGTGTATGTTTGTGTTAATACACACAAATACACATACACACAATAACAATAACAAAATTAATTCAGTGTTTCATTAATATTCTAAATTTATTTTTGTTTGCTATTAAGAATTTTTTAATGTTTAACAAGAATCCTAATAATTTTTAGCAAAGTAAAACAAAGAAACAATGGTAATTACTTTAACCTAAATACGTAAAGATTGGGTATCATGTAACAATCTATTTTTATTATGAAATGTAAATCTAAAATTAGCATATTGAACTACAGTTCCTAATTATCAAATACTGAATTTTTAAGTGGTATATGTATATTATGTATGTATATATATACTATTTGTTTATTCTTCATTTTTTACTAAATAACATGGAAGTATTCANAATAACTTTTGAAAAATATAAAGAAATTTAAAATAAATATTGAAAATTTATGGACTGTGTGCTTCATGAATTCCTTGAAAATTTGAGAGTGGTGGATTGGTTGAAAAAAGTTAATGAGTTTCCAAAGAGAAGTTTTTGATCTGTAGAAACACATGCTTGCCACTACTGTAGTGTAGTTAGCATTCTCAAACAGTGTTTTAAAAAAAATGGCATTACATCCCTAGTTTTCCTTTAAAAATAATAATTGTAAGTTAACAATTAATATATTCCATTTTTAATATTTTTAAATGCCCTACTTAGATACTTTTTTAAGAAAAGCATTAACAGTAAAAGAAATAACACAATATTTTGTTATATTAATAATTAGAACTATAAGCAAGTTGTTGCAGAGAGCCAGTCACCTTCTTTTTTTTTTTAATATATATATGTTTGTGTGTGTGTGTGTGTGTGTGGGTTGGTATGTGCAAATTAATTTAAAGAACTTTCGAGACAGTCGAAACTAATATACTTTACCAGGCCTCTTAGTATGTGTTATATGTTCACTGCATGCCTAATATTGCACTAGGTGCCTAAAGCTGCTTTATCAAATGGTATATTGAAAATTCTACATTGCCTTTATTGAATTGTAATATAATTTATACATTATCAATTTTAAAATAAACAATAAAATTTTGTATGATTGGTTAAAAATTATTTCAATCAGTATTAGTATATCTCACTAAATGTCAATTGTTAACTTTTATATATTGATTATTAGATTTAAAGTCATCTAAATTCCATTTGCTGTTAGGGCACTAAAGTTCCATGGCTTTAATGACATTTTCTGCACTTTTTTCTGCTTATTTTTTTTCTTTTGTAATTAATTCACTGGTATTAGATGTGTCTGAATAAGGCTCTTTGTCGTGGGGTTCCAGATGACGGCTACAGTTGCCCGTTGTGCGAGGCTAGGTGTCCAGACCTTCTCACAATACGAAATCACATCGATGTGCATTACCCCCGTGATTCCCCCGCTTGCCCTGTCCCTTCATGCGCCCGACTCTTCTCTCACCCTAACTCCGTGAGAAATCACATGCGGGAAAAGCACTCACAGATATGGCTAAAGATGAAGAGTCTTAAATGGACACATGTAATACCCCAGTGTGGATCCGTGTATGATAATATATTTGTAAAAGACATAATGTGACTAGTTTAAGTTAGTGGGGGACTTTTATTCTATTTTTGTAGCTTACTTTGTAATAATTTCATTCTGTATCCTTTGTTCTTGTTTTGAATATATTAATAAATTATCAAAAATATAGTTCCTTTACTATTTCCTTATGGCTTTAGTGTAAATTTGGGACATTAGTAGAAAAATTATATTTTACCTATTCTTAAAAGAAAATATTTTTATATATTTTAATTTCTATTAGGTTTTAGTTATCACAAGGAAGTGAATTCACTATCTATTTTGCCTAAGGAGTTCACATGTAATTTTTTATAAAATATCTCCTGTAAATATAGAGCCTATAGCAGCTTAGTGTATTCTGCACAGTTATTTATAGCTTATGAAACCATAGCATGAAAAAATCTGCCTTTTTTTTTTTAAATATTTATTAGTTTGAAAACTACATATGAGATCATTAATTTCTAATACATTTGTAGAAGTACCTATTAACAAAGAAAATATTAAAGATTTATCCAACTCCCCCAACTAATTTCATTGCTTTAATGCACATTCATAAGTG
>KZ807763.1:242273-260775 GCA_000696205.2 Oncopeltus fasciatus | reverse complement strand
TATATATATTGGTTTCTTCTTAAAAGCATTATCTAGTTAACTGACAAATCTAGTCAAGCATTTTTAATAAATTTAATCTGTTAAAAACATCCTTATGCCAAAATCAAAAGATCAATATCCATACTAGTATTATCCTCTATTCTTCATTAATTTTTTGGTTTAGCCTTTCTTTCATTTTTTTATTTTTTTATTCTTTGATTTAAAATATTTCTGTAATTTGCACAGTATTTTATTGAATTAACTCTAATGTATGTTCAATATGATTTTTATCCTTCATTATTAAGCTGTACTAATTTGAAGAATACAAATGTGAAGTACATACTTATTCAGTGTATTTATGTTTGTTTAAATGGGTATAAATAAAGGAGCAAGAAAAAAATTATAGGTAAGGAAAAAGTGTCCTTTTATAAGATAATTAAAGAAAAAAAAATTACTGATACTTGTGATCTTTGCGCTTCAGCAAAGTAATAATGGGTGTACTTGGCAGTAATAAGACCTCATTGGACCATGATCCGGCAATAAAATATTAATACTAACCATTTTTTCCCATACTATTACTCTTCTAAAAAGTCAACATGCAAATGCTCCTTTGTATGTATTAAATATAGTTTTATCCAAGTTATTTCTTGGAGTTTTCTTTTCTAAATTATAATTCAGTGTGAATGGCTTTCAATAATGACTTTGCACTGAATCTGGTGCTGAAAAAAAAGAGTGCTGTGGTTTTACTTCTTTTTTTTTTAAATTTTATTTAACTTTAAAAATGTTTCTATTTTGTTATAGAATACCATTTATATTTTGACAATGCATTAATCAATAATTATAGAAGTGTTTTTACTATACGAATATATATTTTCTTTTAAATATTGCCTATGACAGTGATCATTATATAAGTCATCATCAGGTTTTTTTTGGGGGGGTTTTTTTACCAGCACTCAATACTCAGTTCAATAATGCCCAATGGCTTATTTTGAATCTGAGTTTTAAAAAATTATAATAGATTTTGCATTTCAAGTTTTCATTAAACCTTGATACTTCTTTTTACTATGTTCAGTTTCAAATATCACTAGTGCTGTAACATGAAGTTATGAATTACTTCTTTCTTAGTTGGATAGGGTAATTTAAAAAATTAAACAATGGCATGTAAGTTATGTTATGAAAACTAGACTCAGGTTAAGTTTCAGTGTTATCATTTAAAAATTAAAATAGGGAATATGAATTTAGGGAGTATTTTTTCATGAATGATGCACTTGATGTTGATATTGATTCATAAATAATAGATTTTACATTTACAGTGTACGAAGGACTTAAGAAAATTACGTGCTTGATAAAACGTGTCAAGTTTTAATGAAAATATTGACTGTATCTACTGTATTATTCCTAAGTATGTTCATTATATTGGTAAATTGTTACTTGATAGCAATTTAGCTATATTAAAATATGTGCTCTTAGCCAATAAAATGAATAATTTATTAAAATAGTTCATTATTAAGAAATAATCTTATGCTGATATAGCATCATTATACTACTTAATCAATTCATGACAATTTCACTGGTTTTATTTATTTACTATACCTGTGCAAATATTTATTATAAAGTGAAATCTGTATGGGTGTGTGTGTGTGTGTATGTCCCTATGCACACACATATCAGTATTTCATATTTCGGTAATATCAAATTATTTGTCAATTTAAAATCTCTCTTCAACTATAATTTTTTCATTGTGAAATTCTTATTAAATTTAAAAATTTAATTAATCTCCTGATTATTTATATTATCTTCCTAAAGTGAATATTTTAATGTGATTGATTATATTGCATGTAATCTTTGGTTGTAATTTCGTTCTGTGATTTTAAAGAAAATACTTCAAGTTAAATATATCTTTAGGTTCACTAAAATTAATTTCTTATACTGAAAAAATATTATGTTGTNAATTTTATTTATGTATATCTTGTAAAATAACTTTTGAAAAATATAAAGAAATTTAAAATAAATATTGAAAATTTATGGACTGTGTGCTTCATGAATTCCTTGAAAATTTGAGAGTGGTGGATTGGTTGAAAAAAGTTAATGAGTTTCCAAAGAGAAGTTTTTGATCTGTAGAAACACATGCTTGCCACTACTGTAGTGTAGTTAGCATTCTCAAACAGTGTTTTAAAAAAAATGGCATTACATCCCTAGTTTTCCTTTAAAAATAATAATTGTAAGTTAATAATTAATATATTCCATTTTTAATATTTTTAAATGCCCTACTTAGATACTTTTTTAAGAAAAGCATTAACAGTAAAAGAAATAACACAATATTTTGTTATATTAATAATTAGAACTATAAGCAAGTTGTTGCAGAGAGCCAGTCACCTTCTTTTTTTTTTTAAGTACACAATACAACATCCTTAATAAAAATTTTATCTTTGATGTACTTGTTATTATTTTCTTGAATTGTTAAAATCTTCAATGCAAGTTTAATTATTGATCTTTATCAATTATAAATGTCATATATTTCAGCTAAATTTGCAACGGAGCTTAAACTGACTGGTAAAAGTGTTTATATCATGCCTATTATTTTCAAGTTTGATCATATTTTTTTATATATAGCCAAAAATTTGTAAATGAAAAATTTTCCCTTTATTTATAAACATATTTTTTTGTAATGAGTCCAAATGTTAATAAGAGCCATGATGAATAAAATATGATGAAAACCACAAACTCCTTATTAACTTTCTGAGTAAAAAGAAAAAAATATATTGTATGAAGTATCAAATAATTAATGGTAATTAGTATGATTTTCCACTAACTAATATTTTTTATTAAAAATATGGAAGAGTTTTAATGTGTGGCAATTTCCACCCTTAAACTTTTGTTGTATTTAGGGTATTTTAATTTAATTAATGCAACAATTGAATTTGTAATGCTTAGGGATGTTTCATAAATTTTCCTTGCATACAAATTTTAACTATTGCTTTTGTTACATAAACATTTATTTAAAACTTTTTTATGCTACTTTTAAATTGAAAATATTTTGAAACTTTTTTACTATTATGACACAAAAGATTAACTATTGCATATTGCATATACTTTGTACTTTTAAAATGTTATTTAAGTTTTGGTTTGAAGTTAATTCACATGCCCAATAAAATATTTAATATTGATTCTTTTTAATAAGTTATTCATATATTTTTTACTTTTCCATTATGCATTAATAATATATATCTACATGTTAAGGCAAAAGGTTTCTTGAATGGTACTGATTTGATTTTTAAGAAATGGTTTTAGAAATAATTATGTTTGCCATGTAGCTTCTAATTAGTTTTTCTTTTTTTTTTTTTGAGGGTGGGGGGAGAGCGAAGTTAAAAAAAAAGAAAGGAAATGTATGTACACGAAACTATGTAATTTCTTACACTGGACCTAAAGTATGTTATTTAGATTTATTGGGATTTATAACTTACAGTATAACTGATTGCATTATTGCAATGCTTCTACTGTATGAGATATATAGTGACATGGTCTAAGGAATACTTGAATAGTAATTTTTTTTTAAAGCTTTATTTTGTGAGAATTCAATTTAATGTTTTTTATTGTTTCTTTTTAGTAATTTTGAACAGAATTAAACATAATTGTTAGAATGATTCTATTATTCAGATTCTCATAAAATTTAAAACAGTTAAAGTGATCAATCAGTATTTTCCTTAAATTGTAGTAATTAAATATAGTCCACAGAGATTCTGAAGAGAGAAATGATTTTTATGTAATTTATTATTAAAATATAGTTTAGGTTCTTCACCTTCCCAAGATTTTGAACTTCATGTTAGAATGTCTACAGGCAGTAATTATTATTCCAAAATAAAAATTTTAAAAAACACTTCCTGAATCATAGTACTAAGTTTTATATGGAATGATCAAGTATGGTTATTTTGTCTCTATCAATTTTTTCCTAGATATGTGTGCTCCTAATTTACATCTAATTTATGAAAACAAAACTTTCTTTTATTATTTACCATTCATTTTTGGTAAAAATAATAAATAGCAATTCATCGATTTTTTTTTTTTTTTTTCAAATTCTTGCTCTTGATTGAAATATTTCCTAGCATAATTCTATTAACTTGAACTCTTAACATCTGATACAACCATTTACTATTAAGTTTAATTATGTTATCAATATGTTACAATGAAATGTTTTCTGCTCATTATCAAGCTACTTTAACTTCAAACAGATGTTCTTTAAAATAATGATTGATTAATGGAATGGCCCTAGTAATCTGTAAGTTATGATAAAAAGAATTAAAAGTCAATTCATTAAATATTTTTTTAAGAGTTGAGTCTATCATCCTTCTTTCCTAGGAAATCAACTCTTGAGATAAATTAATCTCTTCTGTAGTCTAGATTATAGCTCTTCACTAGTAATAAAACTTTTTTTTTTTTAAAGATGCAAGGTAAGAAATAAATCAGGCCTGGTTCTGATTAATTAATAAAAAAATTTAAACCTTATAAGATGATGCTGTTTTACCAAAAACATCTGATCTTACAGTTTCAAGGCGGGGTCTGGATATGATGCGAGTTCGTGCTACAGATCCTCGCCCATGCCCGAAATGTGGTAAGATCTACAGGTCAGCCCACACTTTACGAACTCACCTGGAGGACAAGCACACAGTTTGCCCTGGCTATAGATGTGTTCTTTGTGGAACTGTGGCCAAATCACGAAATTCCCTCCATTCACACATGAGTCGCCAGCATCGTGGGATCTCTACCAAGGACCTCCCAGTCCTCCCTATGCCTTCACCCTTTGACCCCGAGCTAGCCTCTCGACTTCTTGCTAAAGCTGGTGTTAAGGTGAGTGTTTTTCTTGAAGAAATAAAATAAAGTGACTTAGCAAAAAAGATTATGTATACAAATCCAATTATTAAATACATATCTTAATAGCCTGTACTTCTTGGTCTTTAAATGAATGTTTTGAAAGTACCAATATCAGTTGTGGTATTATAGAAAATTATTAAACTAAAGCACCAGACACTGCTGTAAGTTGGCCAGACAAGACCTTCTTTTGAAAATCAACTTCTAGCAATCACTGCTAGCAGAAATCTTTTTCTATTTGATTTGCGACTATATTGTGTGTATATACTAGTGAAAAAGTTTTATTAATTTGCTTAAGTACATCTATTTATTATTTGCTGCCAATAAAGTTACAATTACAAAAAAAAAAAAAATACTGAAATATCAAAAGCCGCATTTGAAATTATTCAGTCTTTTTTTAGAGGTTAAAGTCTCAACTTGTTGAATTTTTATCTGAAGTTGATTGATACAATGAAACTCTGTATAGTAACTATAAGGATAATTTCACATTTATCTTTATCATTCATTTATAAATTAATAACTCATATGATGGTCATTTTTATTATAAATCTATGATAATTTATACACACATTAAGGTGTTTTACTATCTTTACTTAAAACTATTTATTTTGAAGAGCTTATTAAACTTAGCAAATCAATGTATATTTCTTTCACACTACTATTCATAATTAATTCTAACCAATTAGTACTATGAAACATTTGGAAAGAATTGGCTATTTTATAATAATATGTATTATTCGTTTATATATTAAGAGGCATAATCATATATAAAATGTAAATATGAGATATCTTTCAACAGTTTAATAAATGAAAATAATAAATAAAAACAACATAAGATTGAATTGAGGTATAACATGAGAGTATAAGTAGTAATCCTTAAAATATGAGATTAATATCAAAAAATTAATACTTATATATTATTTGTTTTAGAAAAAAAAAGTTATGAAAGGCCTTACTGATTATATGTTTAAATTGTGTGATATGCCAATATTGCTATGTGAGCATAAATATATCTCTAATGTTCTCCTACTAATGGGGAAATCTTTGTGTATTGTTAAAGAATAATGAAATTGAGAAATTTAATTTTCTTTTAATTGGCATAGAAGTTGCCTTTAGTTGGCCCATAATCCCCACTTATCAACAAATATTAAATTAAAGATTAGCTGAAGAATGAACCTATTTATAGTGAGAAGTCCTTTTTTTTTCTGACATGGCTGTGAACCATAGATATAGGGTGAGATAATGATTAATGTGTCTTTCAAAAGACTTATATTTTCATATCCAATAAACAATTCAAAAACATATAAAATTGAATTTGTATTTGATTTGAAATTTTATTTATGTGTGCGTATATAATGCAAAGCAGAGAAGGTAGAGATTAAGAAGTGCTAGTTATGATTTTTAAAAAATTGTAATACGTTGAGTATTAATTGTAGTCGAAATAATTTGGGTCCCCTCTGAACATTTTACTGAACATTTAACCTGGTGGTAAATGCACCGGCCCGGATAGCAGAAGATCCAGGTTCGAGTCCTGGCTGGGACAGTTAGATATTTTATTCTGTTCCCTTGCACTAAAAATTAGTAAAATTTATGTGGGATCAAATACCACAAAAAAAAAAAAATTATATAGTTAGGGTACTGATTACCTCAATAGTACTTGACCCAATTACTGACTCATTTAGTTTTTGTTACAGTATTACACATTTTTAATTATTAGTAAACTGAGGATGGGACACCCTGTTTATACATATATGTATGGATTATTAAACAAAAATTATCAATTGAAAAGATGTAATGTATAAAATGAATACCTATTTATAAATTGAGAAATTTATGTTGATAAATACAACACATGTACCAATAAATACAATTGAACTTGAAAACTCATTCACTAATATACCTAACCCCTAATTAAAGCAAGCAAAAAGTCCTGTAGATTATATTAGCTATCAAATACATTTTGCCTGTATTACAATTTATAGCATTTTTAGCAGAAATATTTTTCAAGTTAGACATTCTTGAGTGCTTCCCTCACTCTTCCTTCTTTCATGTCCAGAGTGTCTTAGTGGTTTTATAGCTCTCTGGTTTGTAAGAAAAAATTCTTCATTTGCTCTAATTGATGTACATCTTTCATGAAATATGGGAAAATCTGCTTAGTTTTTACAGATTGGTTACTTTGAAATCATGAGTTTCCATACTAGGATAAAATAATATTGAAGTATCATCAATTGTTAATAGCTCTATAAGACACCCCATTAAAGCTAAAAACTTTTTATCAAAACATTAAATAATTCAGGAGTTGGAGTTTGTTGGTAATTATATATTTAACTTGTTAAATATGAATTAAAAAATTATCTTTTTTTGAGAGTGAGCATATGTTTCAGGTATCAGCAGCAGAGTTGAGGGCAAGGTCCTCACCAACTGGCCCTCCCCGACCTCGGCTTGAATTGAAGTCGCCTGATGATCCAGAGGACCTCACGATGAACAGCCACCATGCAGCTTCCCGCTTCTGTGCTGTAGACATCAGGCCACTCTCCCCTCCACCCCAGTCTCCTCATGGGAAGCCTCTCACTGGTTCTGCCATCCTTGACACCTATCTTCAGTTTATTGCTGAGAACTCCTCGGGACTCCACCTTTCTGCCGAACAGGCTGCTAAGGTAGCTGGCAAAATCTCTGAGGAGCAGAGGAGGCTTGCTCTCATGGATGATCGCACCATGGAGGAGTCCTCAGAGCCTGAGGATGACTACTCAGAGGAAGAAAGGGAACCAGAACCAATCAAAGCTGAGTAACCAAAAGTCCTTCTTTATGAATGACTATTAGTTACTTTGAATCTCATCTATACACACAAAACATCACAGCAATTTACAATTTGTCGAAGCTCAACAATAAAATGCACTGTAATAAAGTATGTTGAGGGTAATGATTGACATGCACATTAATTTATTGGATCTGGATATTTTTATTGAGTAACATAATATTGTAAATTAGGGAGTTTTCTGCATTTATAATATAAAACACTTTATGAACCCCTTGGGAACTGGAGTTGCCCACGCAAGAACTACACTTGTGATTCGCTTGTAATTTAATGGACAAACAACCAATCAAATTAAGGCTTCATATAACTGGTCAAGTTTATTTTTTAACTTCTCTGATTTAAAAAAAATAAAATAATAGTTTAATAGAATCTGTCTTTTATTGTTGTTTTTTTCCTTCAAAATTATGTGTTCTCAAGGGGTTAGGTACATGTTAAAATGGGATCATTGAGCCAATAACACTTAGCCAATACTAATTACTTATCCGTTTTTAAAATTAAAAATGCCTTTTCCAAATTTGTAATTCAAATTTTTCAAATAATTCATTAAAAAGGTTCCTAATTATTATTGTTAAAATTTAAGTCAATTTTGTAATATAAACTATGTTTCTTGAAATTTGGAACAGAAACATTGATTGTATACCTTACAAAACATAAAATTGCCTTTTATTAAAATGGAAAACCTTCTGTAAATTTCAATTATTCTGTCAATTGTTTTCTGATTTTATTTCTTCAATGTTCGAATAGTATAATATATTTATATATTGTGTGTGTCATAAATGCCTTGAAGTACTAAATAATTAGCTCATTGATTCCAATAAAAAATAATAACTATTGGATTTTAACCCTTTAAAATGTTCAGAGGGGATCTTCTGGAAGATTTAACAAAGTTCCTCTAGTTAAAACTAACAAAAATAAATAAATGAATAAATAAAAGACAGGTGGTTCTTACTTTCATAAAGGGTTAAAAATGTGGGCCATGCAAATGATAATGATTTTTAGCATTGAATTCAATACAACAGAAAACAAGCATATGCATTTACTGATGCTTAGTCCAGGGTTTGTTTAATTTAATAGCAATTTAAATGAAATAATAATATTATTCACAAATACCATTTAATAATAGCATTTTAAAAACTTATTCCATGTAAATAGTAAGAAAAATGATAATATCCATTAGATGCCTGTGCCTATGAAGAATATACACTAGTCATAATGTACTTCTAGTATTACTCAAATAGGATTTTTTTTTATTGATTTTTTTTTTTTTTATCATGACCCCATTTAGTTGTTAAACCTTCATCTTTCTGGCATAATATTTATAATTTAATTACTATTAAACACTATTAGTTACTATTCAATTATTTTTTATGTGTATATTTTATATTATTAACAATTTATTTGGAAACTTTAACAAAAATTTTATGAAACCATATTTTCTTTACAATAGAATAAAACTAAGTTTGCTGACATGGTAACTGACATAAAGCTTATTTTTAAATGTTTTATACTTGCACCAAGCAAACTAAGTAAAATACTAAAACTTTAGAAGAAATGTTTCAGAAGAAATATTTTAAAAAGATTGAAAATTCAACTTTGGCTCATCTATTTTTACTGAGCTTTGTTCAATTCATGAAAAAATCAGTTCTTGAATCCATATCTTCAACTATTGTCTTTAAAATTTCAAAAAATAATTTTTTTGCAATACTCAGATATGGAAGAAAAATAAAGTTTTTGTATTTTTGAAATTTCAAAAGGGGTAGTTCTATAGAGCCGACCACTCTGGTTTTGGTGATTGTAAGCAACCACTCAGATTTCTCAGGTGACTAAATTTTTGCCAAAATAGAACCAAGTTCTTCAATTGAGCTAAAAAGAGTGCTGAGGTATACACCAGTGGGACAAAGATACAGACTAATGTCTGCTATGCTATGCTGTATACACATAGCATTATACTGGCTATGGTCAGATACTATAGCATTTTAAGTCAGGGTTTACATTTTTATTCAATGATTTGTATTAGATAAATTCACCCTTTGGAGTGCCAGAATCATTAATATATTTAACTGAAAGAATAATAATTGCACTATAATCTTAATTTAAAAAAATAAATAAACCGTCTATAACCTGTTTCTACTTTTTAAACAAATAATTATATTAAACAGAAAATAAGTAATTATACCTTAGTAAATTAATTGAATAAGAAAACTTTCTGTACATAAAAACTAAGTCATATTTTACAGGAAAATGGTTTGACACTTTATTAAATTGTGTATAAAAATATTTTTACACATTATGAAATTGATACTATAATCAGTTGGTTTTGAAAAATATAAAACATAGTAAGAATAGGTAAGTAATATTGCACATTAGAGATAAATAAATAAAATTATATGTAACTGGAATAAATTTGTATCATAGAAAATTAACTAGGCATCAAACTATTAAATAGAGAAAATGGTTTCTTGCATGATAAATATACTGCATATTTAGGGTAAAATGTTTTTACACATTAGAAAATCAATTCTATTTAGTGAGTGATGTGAGTCACTAATGGAAAATACTTCTGAATAATTAGAATAACTTACAAATGAGCTGTGATTAAATGAGAAATATTCCACAAGACTGTATTCAATACAAATAAAAATTTATGACTCCTGTATCTGTCAGCAAACTCGGTTGTTTTTGCTTATGAAATCTTATGAAATTGTTAATTTTTTTGTGTGTGTGTGTTTCTACCTCAGTTGTAATTATGCAATAACGGGTTGACCCTAATGAAATAAGGGACAAAAGATCTACCTCAATGTACTAAATTGATGTGTTTTATATTTAAAAGGGAAAAAAAAAATTAAATGGAGTCATTATTTTTACAATACCATGGAGGAGTCCTCAGAGCCTGAGGATGACTACTCAGAGGAAGAAAGGGAAACTGTGGTAAGATCTACAGGTCAGCCCACACTTTACGAACTCACCTGGAGGACAAGCACACAGTTTGCCCTGGCTATAGATGTGTTCTTTGTGGAACTGTGGCCAAATCACGAAATTCCCTCCATTNTATGTATATATATATATATATATATATATATATTATATTCCATTATCTACCTCAGGTATTTATTACAAAGTTAAATAAGTTCACATATTGTATATTGATGCCATACTATTTAGCTCTACCTCATATAGACATGTTCATAAGATATTTATTATATTTTCTACGAGAGCTATAGGTGACAATCTCAGGTGTTAATAGTTTTATAAGAGTTTTTAGATTTATGCCTTAATTTGAGAACACATTAAAGACTTTTATATTATTTTAAATTTAATCAAAAGATCTTAAGTACAAATGCAACTAACATTATGAAGCTTTATTTTTTATTTTTACTTTATGTTTAAGAAGTTATAATAATAATATCAAATAAACCAAATGTCAGATCTGCTTCAACATTTGTAAGTAAAAATATGATAGAAAACAACACTTTACAAGAAGTTTGTTACAGTTCAGCTCTGATGCTTGATGTATTTATTATACTAGAACTACTACACACTCCACGCTGTCATTGTAGATGATACTTTTTCTAGTAATACAGTAGAATTTGGCTTGTAGATACAATTTAATTTACCTATTTGATTATTTTCCAAGCCATTGTATATATATATATATATTTTATGGACAATGACAGTCACTGAAAGAAAATCTTTATCTATGAGTGAGGTTCTTGGCAGTAAATCTCAAAATGTTATAAATCTTTTTAAAAATAAGACATTTCTATTTAATAGGAATGTTGCTCCACTCTATTTTATATCTTGTATTCTGAGCTTAATCTAAAATGGAACAACCATTACTTCATGAAAATTTAACCTTATTTTAAGACTATAAACAGAAATTATACAACAGTTAGGCTGAACTGATAAATTCAGAAAAATTTGTCTGTTTCTTAATGTATATTAGAGATAAGTTGATTAGTTCAATTTTCTGAACTTACTCATAGCATTGAGATTTTCTTTATTTTAAGATTAAATTTTCTAAATAAAATCAGGTTATTATATACATTGAGATGCATTTTTATTTAATAATTGTTTATTGTTCTGTTTCAACCATTAAGAATATATATGTACTTAGTTATTATTAGTTAGAGGTTAAATGTACTGAAATATGTCATTAAGTTATAGTGAAATTAATGGTGCAAGTAATGAAATAAAAAGTGTGAGCTTTTATAGAATACCCACCAAAAAAAAGTAAAAAAAAAATTATATATAACATAGCATAAATATAAATAATAAATAAATAAGCGATATGCTGAAATAGGAAATTTTAAAATGTAAATAAAAATCAATCGTCCAATGTTGTATGTGAGACAACTGCTATAATTAGAATATAGGCACCTTAAATACTTCCAATATAATTATTAAGGCTTCCAAAATTGCCCTTATATTGAATAGGATAATAATATTGGTAATATAATTTAACTCCTGATAACTGTCTGGGATCTGTCAGAAGTTGAAGAAATATACTGTCATATATTTATATGAACCCAATATTTTATGCTACAGTTTCAGTTTACTTTTAGGCCAATGTTTTGATTATTTTCAGGGGAAAAAAAAGAGTTATTAATATATAATAAGAAGAAAAAATTGTAATTACTTTTCTGGTTTAGTATTCTATATTCATTTTGGTCTCTTGTTACTTCATTATAACCCTGAACTAAGCCAAATTTTGGCTCCAACTTACATAAAACTATTTTATAAGAAGTTGCTCTATTTTATTTAACACCTACTGGCTAATCTCAAACAAATAACAGTAGTTATATTGAATGTAATGAAAAGTAAATAGAATATATCTAGGAGAACAAGCTTAGATTGTAATTTATAGTAAATAAATATTAATATCAAACAGTTTATACTATTCTAATTACCTCAAAGTGCATTTATGTACAATTCAATACAGGTATATAATAGTACATATTATTCGTAGGTGATTTAATAGTCGTATTTTTTCGTGAATGCTCTCTAGTTGTTTACCTAAAGTACAAAACCTTATATCGTTCCATGTTCTAAAGATTCCCGATGACTGTTTCTACTTGAGACTAAATCTTTTTATAGTTTTACTTTGAAAGGAACTATTTTAATACATACAATTTTCATAATTCAATCAGGCTAAAATCAATTTCATGAAATATGAACAAGACTGATTTCACTTTAGCCTTACATTATAAATATTTCATGCAATTGACTTTAGCCAAAATATTAAAGATTCTTATTGCCCACTTAGGATTTTAGAGGGGATCTTAAGAACTAGGAATTAGAAGTGATTATGAGACTGATAAGACTTGTTATTTTATAGCTGTTTTCAGCTCAGTCTTTGTTCACTTCATGGAAGTTATATATATTTTTTTTTTTTTTTAAGAAAAATAAAGTTAACTTATCGATTGTAAGCAAAAAAAATTTTTTTTTTTTTTAATTTTATTTGAAACCATTCACTCATTAACACATTTTTTTTTTTTCAAATTCTTATTTCTTAAAAGAGAAAAAAAATTCCTAAGTGAAGATAAACTTATATTATCATTTATAACTTGTATTATAATAGCTTCTTTGACCATTTTTAAAGCCACTCCTCTTTTTATTAGAACATTGCTGATTTTTTCATCAGTTGTAACTGGTTGGATCAATAACTCTCTAGATTTAAGTAATATAACTGTAACTGTTAGCCTTTTTATAGCTGGCATTCATTTCTGAGAATATCACTTTTATGAGGACTAATGGAATTCTTCTTTCGTGGAAATCTACAGTGTTCTCTACCTCAGACTTTGTCAGAGTAAATTAAGTACTTTACACCGTACAGGCTCTGAACCATTTAATCAATTCCACTTTTGCTACTTAAAATGCAAAACATTTTATTTATTAGTCTTTATTAAACATCGAGGATTTTGATCCAGGTCCTTGACTAAGCCAGAAAATTGAAGTTTCTTCCTTCTAGGTTGAACAAGTGCTGTCTTGATTTTAGGACTTTGAAAAAAGAACAATAGATCATAAAACATAACTCAAGTTATATTACCCAGTCTGAGATAAATCTCATCAGAAGTGAGAGTTTCCAGTCAATTTGAGGCTGAACTTCATGGCCTCCTCATTAACACCTTGTCCTAAAAAGATCAATAATACTCCAATAGCAGACATTTTCCCATGGATCCACCCTTTGGTAAAAGTATTCTCGAGTCCTTGTTGTTTTATATATTTTCCTTTTTAAGTCCCATTGAGATTTTCCTCAGGGCATCAGAAGTATGTAATTCATTTCATTAATTTTGACAAAACATTATTTCCAAGACTCTTAAAACATTATTTTTAATATTCTAAAAAAGGCAGTTTATTTTTGACAATTAATCAGTTATCCTTCAAACTAGAAGAGTGTAATAGCGAAGTGTTGATTTATTTCCTTAATATCTCTGTTAAATTTGTTGTATTTTAATAGTTTTTTAATGTGAAATTTAATGGGTTTTCAATAGTTGTATTCCATATTACAGTAATTGTATTAAAAACTGATTTTGTTCTTTAGATTTTATTTTACATAGGGGGAAATAATGAGCTTATTTATAATACTTAAAAAATAAATTTATTAATTTCAATGTTAACACATTTTGGTTATTAATAGCTAACTTCATCTGATTTTTTTTTTTTTTTTCATTTTATTCACGAAATTAACAGCTGAAACACAGGTTTTCAAATATTTTTTTATATAACTTCACTATGGTGGGTGTCTAAAAACATCTTCATTAATTTGCTTGTAATCAATATGTTATGATGGAAGTATTAGTACAACCTCTATCTATTTTATTTCCTTTTTGAGCTAACGTTTATTTATTGAACTGTATATTCTGTTTAATGACTTAAATTATTCAAATTTTTGTAAAGACATTAGTTATGAATACCTCATTAGAATGTTAGTTGACCAGAATTTATATTATTCATGCCATGTAATTAAGACAGAGATGATATCTTTTATACTTATGTACATATACATATAAATATATATTATATTATAAATATAAATATATTATTCATGAACTGTTATATTAAGAAACCAATCTCATATTTTATTATGCCAGATACATGTTTCAGCCAAGTGATTATTAGTTAACCACTTGGTCAACATGAAAATGGATAGACAATTAAGTAAATACTATTTAAAAAAAATAGTAGAATTTAGTTTTAAATGAAGAGGAAAGAAGACGCAATAGCTAGTTAAATTATATAATAAATGATGAATTGCTTGTTAGACGCTAAAATTGTACTTTGTTATAACTGTGTACAGATGGGGGCCTAGCGAAAATGGTGCCACTCCATCTACTGTTAAAATTTAACTGTACAGAATGTATATAAACAATGGTGCTTGCTTAAAGATGTGAGGATGCTTTGGGATTAAATTATAATAGTTTTCAATGTACTAACGATTGTGTAAGTTGTTAATTCGTATTATTTTTGTTTTCAACATAATATAAATATAGTTTCATGTACTGTGAGAAGGTACTCTAAATATGTTTTTTTAGCTATTGTGTAAAACTATAATTTATTTGTACATTTTTCCCAATGTTCGGTATTTTATTATACCCATATTGGTTTATCTCGTAAATACTCGTTTAATCGTGTTGTACTGATAAGTATTTAGTGTTTATAAACTGTTAGATTTGTATTATTTCTATAGTATTGTTTAAGACATTGTCATAGAAATGGTTTTTAAAAAAATTTATTTGCGAGCTTATTTTAATCAAAAGAGTTAAGATAAGTAAATTATAAAAGAGAAACTTTAACTAATAAAAATTTATTAGGTATAAATCATAATCTCAGTGCCATACTTGCAACATGACAGACGGTTCAATGCCATAACTATTATTAAATATGCTATAACTATATCACCTTAGTTCTCTCTTGGAGAAATCTGTATTACTTCAGTTTGGTGTTCCTATTACTTTTGGATAGTCCTCCAATGGTTCACAAATAGTAATAGCTAAATTTTCATTAAAATACTATTTCACTTGTTCTATTAACTGGGAGGTGATGGGGTTTTGTAAGGCTGAAATTTATACAATAATTTAATTTTGAAATATTGTGTAAAGGCAGAATACTTCAAAACATAAGTCAGTGTATTTCAATATTCTTGCAAAAACAGTAAATGGAGAGTTATGTATACAAATATTATTATAACAAGTGAGTCCTCCAGGTTAACTTGTTTAATTTTGGTATGATCCAAGTTTAGGAGCCTCATTATAGTTCTTTAATAAAACACCAACTGGACCGGGGTTTTCAACTACGGTATCTTTTTTTAATGTCTATTCAATAGTTAATATATTATATTGTTAAAAATTGAGTTTTAGTCTAGCATATAAACTTGCATTTATTCCATGGTAGTATTTAAACAAATATTTTCCCCTTAAATTTTGATATAATAAATCAGAAATCGTCATTGGATTATTTCCCTTCTTAAAGATGCCCTACAATTATAAGATTTGAGTTGACATGTTTAACTATTTTCAAATTTCAGTGAATAACCCATTCCGTTATTTTTCATAAAGTAAGTTTCTCATTCTTGTTAAACTAAATATGATACTAGTTCATGGAGTTTACATAATATATGTCACTCAATTAATTTGAGAGAAATAAGGTTTATTAGTTATAAATTATTTTTACATACCAAGTTGAAAACCACTGGTATAAGATCTTGCTTAGTAAATAGTTGGTGTAGTAGTTCGGGGATCATGTGATCCCAAATAGAACAATTTATATATGTAACATGCCATGAGATATATTCTTCCCACCTCATAATGTATTTGATTTGAATTGACTGTAAGTTAGTTAATGGTCACAAAGAAATAAAAGTTACGTTTCTCTTCAATATATTTCTTTTTTAAAATATACCTGGCTAAACCCTCCCATCTCCTAGTTTAAAAAAATATTATTTAGCTAACAATTTTCTCACTTTATAATTGAAAAATGTCAATAAATTAATTTATGTGAATTGATAGTGTTGTTTGGAAAATTATTCAACAATATTATATTTATTAATGACTACTTAGAACAATGAAAGAATTTAAGCTTAAACTTTAATAATGAAAAGTGGACAATTATTTTTTTAAATAAATTATTTTAAATTGGATGTTTGATTTTATTTATAGTAAAATAATTAATATAAGTTTCAAAAACTTTTAATTTGTATTTTTAATATTAATTCATATCTCTTCTATTCCTGAAGTTGGCTTAGTTAGAAATTTTTTTTGTTTTTACCTTCCATGATTGTTTTAAATGGCTAATAAAAAAAATAGATTATTTAATAAACTATTTTCTTTCATTAATTAATATAGTTAGATATTTTATCAGCTATGAAAACTTGAATAAAATTTTTGTACTTCAATAAAATGTAGAATGTCTAAAATGTATTTAATTGCAAATGAAAACGCATGTTTATCTGAAATTGTATAACAAAAGAGGTGAGAGAAAGCTTTTCAAACTTCTTTTTTAATTAGCTGAATATATATTACATGACCGACTATACATTTTCAAAAGTTAGTTGATGTAATGCTAAATAAAGCCATTTTTTAAAAGCAGATAATCTATTTTAGTACAATTAAAATATTATTTATTTTTTAATTGCCTATTTTCAATAACTTCAACTGGTAAATTGCAAGTATTGTCATTTTCATTTTTTAACAGTATTCTTAAATAATGGCTTGTTATTTAATTTTCCATATTATTTTATTCTTTCGTTTTACTACTGCAATCTGAATAGTATGTTGGAGGACACTAAGACTTCTATTTTAATCTAGCAGGCCGTAAATGATTATAAAGAAACACTAGTTTCGATTCACAGTTCCTATGAGAGCCCTAGTGACAACAGCTTTGAATTTAGGCTGTAGCATCTGATATATTGCACTTGTTTCTTGTGTTGCAATCCGTCCAAATGAGAGGCACATCTGTAAAATAACTTTGCCATGCTTCAAACTCCTATGGAGGGAAATAGAATTCAGATTGGAGAGGATTAGAAGAAAAGCACCTTGAAACAGCTGGGATTTCAAAAACCTAATTTTAATTTGTACAAAGCAAATTTTTTATGTATTTCTGGACGATTATTTTTTTTTTTAATTTGCTGTGAGATTATAATTTATTACAAAACAAGAACTATAAATCAAATATTGCTCATAATATGATTCAATTCATTACAGCATTCTAAATATCTGCTACCACTGAGGTGCATAATATAAATATTTTTGTTCAATTGATAATACTCAATTTAGTTGACTATTAACTAATGGGAATCTTATTTTAAGAATCAAAGACAAAAAAATTTTTCATTTATATTTAAATAATTGATAAATTCCCAAACTTTCATATGTTATTTCAAAAATTAGTTAAAAAGTTAAGTCCAAATAAGAGAAAGTTCATTTAACTTCTCAACATTTTTTATATGAATATTATATGCTCATTTCTTCTATAAAATGAATTTTTTAAATGTTAAGTCTGCAGCTATTCATATAGGGGAAAGGAAGACTGATATAATGGGAAATTATTTTAATCATGTGCTTCTCACTAAAGGATGGTTTAGACTTGATTAGACTTTAGATAGACTAGCTGATGTTAATAAATAGGTTATCATTAATTTAAAAATGTGCAGAACCAAGTGCTGTATTTGTTTTAATGTGCTGTATTATAAATAATTATTATTTTGTATTTAATTGGATTTATAAATCTAATTGTGTTATATGCGGGTTTAATAAATATTGAATTATTGTTTTTAACTTTAGCTGCAACAGCCTTTATGTTTTTATTAAATAATTTATAAAATATAATGATCTGGTTCCCCTTAAA
>KZ807763.1:204430-221065 GCA_000696205.2 Oncopeltus fasciatus | reverse complement strand
TTTTTTTTTTTTTTTTTAGATATTTTGTTTACATTTTTATCATTTATCTCACTTAGGAGATTTTTGAATTTAAAGTCTACTTCGAAAAGTGACGAAATAATTTTTATGTTTAAAAAAATTGCAATTTCCCATTATTAAAATTTCTTACAACAATAGTTATTATTAAATCAAAAAAGTATAAATCTTTATGTAATGTCAAATTATAAGCTTTTATATATACATTGTAAAAACCATAATTTAACTATTTTAATGATATACATGAATGCAGTTACCCAATAATTTAAAGTTGCCATGTCCTGCCCAATTCAGTCGACGATTTTTAGTGTTTTGATCATTGTCCTGAAGATTAAGAAGAAGTTCTGGAATTGACAATGCCGCAACAAGAGCAACAATATATTCAAGAAGATCGTGCTGATGGGATAGGCATAACATCTTGGCATATCTTGGAGCAACAGGAAACTTTGACATAGCTTCTCCTAATGGAGTCAATTTTGCTACCCAAGTGTCTTTGCCTAAAAATAAATAAATAAAAATAAATCAAATCATTAATACTTAAAGATATAATTTGGAAATTAAACTGGAAGTTTTTATATTTCAAATTAAAAAAATTTATTTATTTAAAAACATCACATTATAGCAGTTTCCAAATGAGGCAAATAAATAAATGACCATGGAATGAGATAAAAATAGGAACATTTTCAATGATGAATTGTTAAACACTTAAAAAATATAGACAACAAAAGAGATAAAACCTCAATGACAAACCATTCATTTGGAAACAATCGCATATTTGATTTTAAAAATGTAAAAATCATAGATAAGGAAAAAAAAACCAAAATATAAAATTAAAGGAATCACTCATATCATTAAAAAATATATGGGCACGAAACTAGTACTGCGAAATAAAATCATAGTTTTCAGGTATTTTTTTTACCATTTGCCCATACCAAAATATTAAGAGTATAGAAGTTCAATAACAAAAAAAAGATTAACAGTGCTTAAATACTGAATTCACATTTTATATTTTAAAAACAGAGACCCTCTAACCTTTGAAACATACATTCTTAAATAATTTTCTTAATGTGTTTTTGGTGAAAAAACGACAGATAATAAATTCAAGATAATTACATTTTAAAACTATATTGTTCTATGTATATATTTTTTTCTAACAGTGGCAAAGCCATTAATGATTTTTTAAGTTGGTCCCTCTCTAAATGCCTGTCCCCATTTTGCAACGCACGAAGCTAAAATTTGAAATTAAAATACTGAATTTATTTTTTTATTTTAAAAATTATGGATGCTAATTAGTAAACAGGAATATATATATACATACATACATATATATATATATATATATATATATATACACACTCCATGATAAAACTTACAAAAAAAAATTGTATTCTCCACCTATAAATATATTGTATCAAAATTATAGATACATATAATTTCGAATGATAATATTTGCTTCACTTAAGTATAATAGGTGAAGAATCGAATACTTTTTTCATAAGCCTCTTTTACTTCTTTATGGTAAATCTCCAAAATCCTAGTACAATCGATTTTCTTAAGCTAATTATTATATTATTACCCACCTTTTGGTCTATCAACTCTTTGCAGTGCTCCTAAATATGTAAGTCTCTGCTCTGCTGCTTTCAGCTGCTGGATTTCAGGGGGTGTGGGAAAAGGGAAATTAACTACTTTATCTATTCCAAGTGATTTCATTTGAAGGACTAATTCATCAACAGGCCTCCTTTGAATTTCAGGTACAGTCCAACCCTCAAATTCATCATTAAAAACTGCTGAAGAATATAATCTGAAATTAAGGTTACAACTTAATGGCAAATTTATGACTTTAAATGGTATACATATGAACATTAGAGAGCCCTATAACATGAATTCAGATTATTACCTAATTACCAACCACACACACACACACACACACACACACGCACACGCACACGCACACGCACGCACGCACACACACGCACACGCACACGCACACGCACACGCACGCGCACGCACACGCGCACGCACACGCGCACGCGCACACGCGCACGCGCACACGCGCACGCGCACGCGCACACACNTTTTAGACAAGAGTCGAACATCATGAAACTTAGGTTTTTCAACTTGAGTCTTTCTTTTCTTAGAGGGCAGGACAAGTGGATTGGCTTCATCATAATGTCCTTTATTTTCATTAATTTCCAAGACGATCTATTGCACAAAAAAAAATACATATATAATTATTTTAAAAATAATAATAGTGGAGAGACTATTTATGCATTTCATAACCAGACTTCTTAAAATTTTTTATTTGGGCTCCTGCTTATAACTGAGGGTATTTCTGAATCAGGTGTAATGGGTTCAAGACCCTCCCTAGATAATCTTTCACTTCTTGATAAAAAATTACCCAATGGCTTACATGTATAAAGAGGGTGGCTAACTAGAGATAGCCCCTAACTCAATGACCTTAAGTGGTTGAATGAAAGGCAAAAAAATGTCTCATTTCATGAAACATAAAATGCCACATTTGGTAGGAAAATATATGTGAACCTTTTTTTAGAATTGATTATTTAAAAAATAATGAATTAAAATTAATGACAAAGGGTATACTCATTTCCAATTAATTTAAAAAAAAATGAACAAATCAGGCAGACGTTTCCCTCAGAAATAAATAAATTTTCATTTTTGAATCATGCCAGGAATCAACACTCAAAACCTATTAATTTGGATGAAGAAATCCTAAAAACATTAATTGATTAATTAATAAATTTAATGGGAAACTTGAAAAAATAAATTTATTTCAAATTTTTGTCTACTTTTTAATATACTTTGATTTATAGTATGAAGTGTTATTATATTGTATTATATAATACAATTTTCAATATTGAATTAAATTTGAAATTTTCAAATATTAATTTGAAGGCTCTAATAATATTTAATTGCATAATAATTTTTAAGATATGTTATTTAGTTCAATCTTATAATTATAATTATATTGTTTAATCTCTATAATTACAAATGAATACTTTTTATAAATAGGTAAATAAAAAATAATTAAAATTATAAAANTGATAATAAAATATATTGAAAATTCAATACAAAAATTGAACAAATTTGTATAAATTTTTGGAATAATTTAATTTTGAAAATCATCTATTTGAAATTGAAAAGAAAAGAAAACTAAAATAAAAAATATAGATTTCAACACTATACAAAGGGGGGAAATCTTGAGTTCTGAAAGTGTAATCGTATCAAAGAAATAACTGTTTCAAAATTTTAGTCCTTAATATAACCCCATTTGAGCCATTCGGTAACTTGCAGGGATTGGCATAACAGTATGCAGGGGTATAAAGATTCCATTCAAATCCGTTCAGTATATTTTGATTTTTTTTTTTTTTTATAATTTCTTGCTATATATTAGCTATGAACCAAATAAAAAAACTAACACATTAGCTACTAAAATTGTTTTGACTTCCACAATCTTCAACAAAATCTTTAAGGGATATGTTGGTGAGGCACCTGAAACTAAGGGAACAAAAATGAAAAGCTTATAGGTCTAATAGCATGAACTACAGGCCATTGAATTGTTTGAATGTTAGAAGATATTGAGCTTTATGTGTTATACCAGTCAACTTAAGATTTCATGGATTGAGCTCATATGAAATTAGGTATACAATCAGAACTGTTTCTAAAAAAATGTAAATATAATCTATTAGATGTTTTTGTTGGAGTTCGGCCAAGGTTGATCCAAAAAATACAATTTTAAAATTGTGTATTTTTTATTATCTGCCAACACTTCAGCTTACATTGTATGCTATCTTCAGGGCTATCATGAAGACAAGAGGAGATGTCTTGAAACCTCTTACCTTCATGATAGCCCTAAAGATGACTTACAATGTAAGCTGAAACATCGGCATAATAAAAAATGCGCATTTTAAAATTGAATTTTTCGGATCAACCTTTACAGAACCACAACAAAAACCATCTACTAATAATCTCTACAGTCACTTATAGACTTTTTATTTTTTTTCATTTAATATAGACTTTTTTAAATCAATTTTTGGATCCTATGCATCTTTAATCATTAAATATTAAATTTTCATAGGGTGACGAGTTATAATTATGAATTTTCAGTTTTATAATATAGGCTATAAGGCTTTATGCCTTGAATTACACTGTGGAACACATTTTTTGTTGAATTAGATCTGACACTATTTTTCACTAATTCTTGGTGCATCTGAATCTCAGAATAACCTCAGATTTTGTCTATCACTTCAACTTTTTAAACTACAGGATATCCTCAGAAATCATAAAAATCATGCATTTAAAAGAACATAAAGTAAAAACATACCAAATATACAGTTTACCAAACATTTAATGTAAGTTAAATCGAGTTCATACATAAAAAATTGTACTTAAAAATTAAGATAAAAATTTGCATTTGTAGCTTTTTCTGGAGTGTTTAGTTTGTGTACATTCATGCTTGATGCTCCAACAATAGTCATATGTAGGTCCCATCTACCTTGATACCTTGCTTCCATGACCCTCAAATCTTGATAGAAACGCTCACCCTGTTCATCACTCACTGCACCAAGATTGTCTGGGAAATTAGCAAGGTGGCTGTGTAAAAAATGCAATTTAATGCTCATATTCCAACCTAGCTTTTGGAAGCTTTCCAAGAGTTGCTGGACAATTTCAGAGTAATTCAATATTAGTGTATTTCCAAGAAAGTCTTTAACAATGTTTCTGAATGCCAACCAAGCATTCTTCTCAATTTCTGACATTGTTACCATGAAATGTTCGTCTGCAAGAAGCTGTCGAATCTGTGGACCATCAAAAACACCGGCCTTTATCTTTTTAAATGAAAGGCTAGGAAATTTTGACACGAAATACCCTGTTATAAGTCCTCACAATTTTGAAGTCTAGAAGGGGCTAGAGGGGATTTTTATAAAATCTCCTAGAGAATTAACAGTAAGTACCTAATACAATACAATTTAGAATTAATCACAATTCAGATATTCACAATTCAATTTGATAAATACAATCCAGAATTTTTATTATTAAAAAAAAAGAAGAGTTTTAAAGCACAATCATCAACTAAGGTCTAAGAAAGTGATTGAAATATATAATATACAAAATAAATAGATAAAAATATACCTTAGACTGCTCCCTTGAAGGGAGAATAGAATAGAGGGGCAACACCCAGAGTGGTTGTGCATTTAAAGGTTTAACCTCTTCATTCCAATCTTCATCATCAGATTCATCGCCACTAGCCAGAAGATCCCCTTCAGTGTCATCAGTAGGGGCAACATCATAACTTAAAAATGGAAAAAAAAAATATCTGTTTTTCAAATATTCAATAATTTAAATTACATGCTAACAATTAAATTTGTTTAAAAAAAAAAAAATAAAGCTACATACTCATCTAGTTTTATTTCAGGAAGAATGATTTGTTTTTCTTTTTTCTTTTTTTTAATTCTTTGCATCACATATCCTAAATCTAACTCCACTTCCTCATCAACTTCATCTTTTTTTTTGGAATCAGTAATTTTATTCTCATTTTTTTGAATGGTTCCTTTTTTTGATGTTTTCCTGAACGGGAATGCTCTCCTCAGTTTAGAAACCAAAGTGTTGACCTCCTGCTGACCTGGGAAATACAAACAGTTAGTGGTCTTTGGTTGGGTTTACAATCAGAAATGTAAAATAAGTGTCAATAAATTAATTTTAAACTTAACTTTAAATTTTATAGCTTTTGAAAAATTTTTAATTTTGAAGGGGGAAGAAAGTCACACAAGCCAAACTCTACTTAATTACATTCCCGATAAAAAAAAAAAATATTTTTATAGTCCAAAACATTATTAAATTAAAACCATTGATTTAGGTCAGCCAACTTCTTATGTTTTGATCTATCTAATGATAAAACTATAAATAATTAGAAATATTTTTTCTTTAAAATTGACAGTATTGTAAATAACTGAAAAAAGGAAAAGTTCATAATGGTTGCCAAAAATAAAAAGAGCTTTATATAATTTGGGAATAATTTTGATCTAAAGTCACTGCTGTCTCAGTTATCTTATTGGGACACACATCATCCACAATTAATTTTCTGAAGAATTCAACTTTAAATTTAATTTTCAATTTTATAGAGGAACCTATAAGCCAGCTCAGAATATTTGCTATGTATTGCCACATTAAATTTAACCAGGTTTAAAATTCACAGGGACTTTGTAGTACTTGTGTATCAAAGATACTAAGATAGATTTCCAGAGAGGCTAAAATATATTATTGTTGCTTATTATTAAAGTAGACACAAACCGCAGTCTGAAAATGAGATTGTTACTTAGAAATATTAATCCAATAAGTGCTAGAAAAGTGAAATATAAAAATAAAAAAAATTATGAATAGGGTTTTCCTTGCTACAAATTTTTTATTTATTAAAGCTAAGCACTTTCAAGATCCATAATCTCCCCTTCAGAGTTCAAAAATCTTCCAATGTGGGTATAGAGATAGACAACATTCCAGCAAGAGGCAGACTGCTATGAATTTTCCCTAAAAACTACTTCTTGCTGAATGCATATAAATTAATTTAGACCCCAATTAAAGATAAATAGTACAGCCCTATATAAATCTTAGTACTCCTTGCCTTAGGAGTAGTAGGAGCCCTACACTACCTGATTTTACCTATTTTTTCTCTCACCTACCTGAACTTAAATCCGTTCTTTGATCTCTGCAGTATCCCCTGCATTATCTGCCTCTTTCTCCTTTGCACCAAACCTTCCTTACTTTTATTGGTTGGGCTTGCCTGATTCTCTGCCAGGATTATTAGGTATTAATATACTCACATATATTAATTTTTTTAACATATTATTTTTGCGTAGAATATTATGATAATATACTTCATTTACTTCCAAGAGCTATATTTTTATTATATTCCATCCCTATTTAATTAGATTTCTATTGTAATTACACACTGAATGCAATATTGTCATTCTTCAGCCCCAAAATGGCTTGAATTGCAAGCCAAAGTGACATTAAGAATCAATTCTTGTTCATTTTTTCATGGAAGACATATTTCCTAAACTACTTTCTGATGTAACTGAACTTCAACTATTAGCATTCAAGACAAATTATTTCCTTCCTGTCTTTTTTTAAGAGATTTTGTCAGAGCTTACTCTTTAAGTATTAGAGAAAATAAAGCACTTTAGAGAAATCAGTAATATTTACTTCCTAATAAGAAATATTTCAGCTTATATTGTATGATATTTTCAGAGCAAAAAAAAAAAAAATTAGATTCCACTGAAATATATGAAACCTGACATCAATGCTTCTCACCCTTTCCCAAGAAGCTACTGTACTCCCATCTTGGATGGTATCCTGCTTCTTTACTGAGTCTTACCTTTAAAAAAAAATGATTCCTTTCTGAATGTATTAATATTCATCATGAACCTAAGAGGACAAGGCAAGAATCAAACATTGTCCTTAAATTCTGATATTTTCAGAACTAAAAAAAAATCTTCTTAGCAGTTTTCTTTCTCCGTCAGACTAGTGACTTACAATTTCTTTGATCATTTGATCTAACCCGCCTACCTTGTTCTTGCAGCCTTAACTAGGTAATTCCCGTCCTTTCTCTATAAATTTCTTTAACTACATAGATAGTACTTCTTCCTAATGACATAGATAGTAACTTTCTGGCATCCCAAGGTATTGTAAAAATATTAGTAGGTTGTATTCCTTACACCATTAATTGATTTTTATATTATAGTGTATATCTAATACATTTATATAAGTGAAAACTCAGTTGTCACTTGAAAAGTATTAAAGACTAAAGAACTCCAATTTTGAAAAAATGGTGGCTTGAAGGTATTAATTTCCAAAAGGCCTGGATTAAATACCTCAAATTAAAAGAAAATAATGACAATATTTTCTCTACATCTCACTTTTGAGTTAAAACAATGACCCCTTATTTTTTTACAGTAAAGAATAATATTTCATACCAGTCAAAAAAATCAAAATCCCTCCATCAGGCAGTTGAGTATGTATTTTACAAGCTTTTCTGTAAGCTTCTCTCACATAGTCTTGAACGGTTACTTTATTAAAGTGAATATTTACTTCAAATTGCCGAGTTTCAACCTGGAAGAAAAGAGAAAGCACATAATCAAAATATTAGAATGATTTTCCAGAAAAATATTTGACAGTTAAATAGTTAAGAGACTGCAGCAGGAATTGTAACAATTTTTATTGAAACAATATTTACCTTAATCACAGGAGGAGTAACCTTGAACAGGGCCTTGTTATCAGTAAAATCCTCAAGCCTAAGAGTGGCAGACATGATAATTAATTTAAGAGGATCATTTTTTCTATTTCTAACAATAACCACTCTAGACAACAATCCCATCAAGATGTCAGTGTAAACACTCCTCTCATGAGCTTCGTCTAATATTATAACAGAATACCTAGACAGAAGGAAATCCTGGAAAACATTAATTGTATAAATTTAAAGAATCATTTTTTAAATTTGTAAAATTGACTATTTTATAATCAGTACATTAAAAATTCAGTAAAAAAAAAAAAAAAAAAAAAAAAAAGCTGTCCAAAGCAGCATTAATGCAACCTGGACTTGCTTTCTAAGAAAACGAAATATTACATTCAATAAATTAGTAGTCTTCAATGCAATATCACATTAAATAAAGAGTGATAGAGGAAAGGTTTGAGACCTCACAAACACTATCCCTAACTACATGAAATATCTGGATGAAGTACTTGAGTTTAAATACTTCATAATGCTGCTGACACATTTCAATTACATTTTATAAGTTTTGAAAATGAAAGAGACTTGGTTATTTCTAATAATAACTAAATAATTAATAAAAACAAATACTTCTATGGCCCAGGAATAGAATAAAAGATTCTCAACAATCTTTAGTTTCAAAATTTCTGATCAAAATCTTGGAAAAAAGTAAGGCCAACACATTTAGGTTTGAAAGATTCATAAAGATATATAAAAAAGTAATGATGAATCACAACAAATAAAAATTTCATCTCATATATATGATAATAATATTTCTTATAGAGAGAGCATATATTAAAAAATTATATAATTTACATTTCATTAAAACAATTTTTTTTTAAACCGACATAAGTTATTATTATATGTTTATAGAAAAAAATCAGGACCCAAATAATTACATTAATATGTAATTAATAGAAAATGTTTAGCAGTTTGTGGGAGTATGTATATAGGCTGTTCTAAGTAGTGTGATTATTTTAAAATTTAATAAATATATATATTTTTATCAAATTAATAATATTGCCAAAAAGCAATGACTTCATTACTAGCATAAGATTTGAGGGAAAGTTCTAGTACTAATTAAGAGTTACAGATAGTTAACCAATAATTAAATTTTCACTAAATGTTAATTTACTTTGCAAGGAAACATAAATGTCTACCAAAAAGTGAAAATATATAAGTAAAACTCACTGAGGTTTCACGTAAAAACTAACTTTTAATTAATAGACGAGTTTTAATAAACCGATTTTACTCATAAAATAAATTGGTCTCATTTTGTATGTGGCCTCATATTTTTGTATATAAAATAAATATATATCATAAATAAATTTTCAAATGAAGTACATAAAAATGAAATAATTGTATCATTTATTTTGTCATAAAAAATTAAAAAAATTGTTCCTCTTCTCTTGAGTTGTTTGCATGCAAGAATCTGAGTATCAACAGTCCTTTTTTTTTTTGCTAGTATTTTATAAAAAATTTAAACAGACATTTTACTTACCTCAGCCAGGAATCAAACCCGGGTCTCCTACTATCCGGGTAGACGCTAGACCTCTACAACACCGAAGCAGGTTAGATAATCCCTCCAACAATTAGCCGACAATGTTAGCACCTTCAATTATAAGACGATATGTTTTTGTGGGTTTAGACTCAGAGTAAAGTGCGGGAGTTAGAGAGATTATCTAACCTGCCACAGTGGTGTAGGTCTAGCGCACCTGACCGGATAGTAGAAGACTCGGGTTCGATTCCTGGCTCAGATAGTGAGTTTCTTTCTGGCTCCCTTTGCATTTATTGTATAAATTAAACATGGGATTACATACCACAATTAATATAATTATTTAAAAAAGTATTATTGATTTAGTTTATTGAAAATTACAGTTCATGATACATAAAAAATTTGCCTAGGTACTTAAATCATTTTTTTCCCATGACCATTTATCTTTTCCAACTCAAAACATGGGAAAATGTGTGGCAAAATCCATACTGACACTTATAAATAAAACAACTTATCACAATGTACAATTATTTATTTCAAAATACTTACAGTTGTCATTTCTTTTAACAAGACACCATCAGTCATAAATTTTATCTTCGTCTGTGGGGTAGTATTACCTTCAAATCTTATCAAATAGCTTACTTCATCTGAACAAAGATTAAGTTCTTCCCCAACTCTCTTTGCCATAGATATAGCAGCTACTCTTCTTGGTTCAGTAATACCAATCATTCTATTGTTCCTAAAATAAAAAGAGAAATATAATAAGATTAGAGTAAGAAAAACTTGCAATTTAACAACCTTATTTCTCTGCTTTCTGTGAACCTTAATAATATTTTAAGTTTATTATAAACTCAATAAATAGGTAAATAAAATTAATAACAATTTTATTTTAGACAATTGGGATTTGGTCTTAAGGTTTAAAAATAAAAAGTTAAATAAATAGAAGGCATTGATTTTTTTTAAATTCTTTCATAGACAAACTAACTATTTCATGAAGCTAGAGGGTTATAAACAGTCAACATTTTTTTATTTTTGTTTAGTGCACTAATCTTTGACTAACATCAATGAGTTCAAATCAACAAAATAACTGAGCTTCTTACCTTATCATAAGTAAATAGAAAGTGAAACTAGTTAGGGTTAAAAAAAAAATTATACTACACTACTAGAAATTGTACTAAAGAAAACAATAGTTACAGGTTCTGAGATTGCTGGGCTCCTGTGCAAGACCACAGGTAGAAAACAACAAGGTAGAAAAATGTATATTGCCTTTAATTTTAAGATGAATTGAATAAAATTTTATTTTGATATAGATAAACAACAAAGCAAATGAAAATGCAAAAATAAGCAATGTGATACCTAGTATAGCCAGCTTCATATAGGAACTGTGGCACTTGTGTAGTTTTCCCACTGCCTGTTTCTCCAGCTATAATTACTACTGGGTTTTCATTAATAGTTTCCATTATGATTTGCTCTTCTGCTAAAATAGGAAGTTTGAGACGAGCTTCCTGTATCTCAGGATTTCGCTCAACCGGAACATAAACAGCTGGAACCCTTACTTTTTCACTTTTCATCTCAACTTTCTCAGATAGTAGATTAGATATTTTACAATTTATATCAGAAACAGATTTGTTCTCTTCCACTTGTTTTCCATCAGGGGAACTAGAGTCAATTCCATCTTCAATTGTGCTATTCAAAATTACATTTCTATCCATTTCATTAGATTTCAAATTAGGCTCTTCAAGAGTAGTCTGTTCACTTGAAAGGGTCAGGAGGTTATCTCCATCAATAATTTCTTGTTTAATTTCGATAACTTCATCATCAGAAGATGTTTCATCACTTGATGACTGAAAAAAAAAATTAAGTTTGTTTGACTATGGGCTGCTCAATCGTGATAATTTTAGTCTAGTAAAAATATTAAATAAATAAAAGTAATAAATAATAAAAAATAGCATAAAATGTTGTAACCAAATAATGCATTCTGAAGTGTGTGTGTGTCAGAGAGATACTAAAATTGAATCAAAAATTGTTGATGTCAAACTGAGTCTTTGGGAGATTCCCAGGTTTTGAAGATGAGATCAGGTATTTTGAAAGCACTCAACTGTTATAAATTTTAAAAAATTGTGCAAAAATTGGATTTGATTTGGATTTTGAAACTTTTTTTTTTTTTCAATATTGTAACATAACCCTACATTAACAAAAATATTAAAACATTACTTTTAAATTCTTTCCATTATCACTCTTTTTTTAAAGAGCTAATGTTAAAAAATTAGTGCAATAAAAATTTCAGGTACTAAAATGAGAATGAAAAATTTTTTTAATAAACGTGTTGAGTTTTTATCAAATGCCTTTAAAAAAAAACAAAATTAACGTAACAGTTAACTAGGTAGCTATATAAAAATAAGAAGTGACAGGCTTTAATATTCAAACTATAATTTATTTTTAAAGTCTAATAACTATGAGTCCACAAGCTTATTGAGACTTGACTATTGGTCACTTGTCCACATTTCATTAAAAGAGGCTCAGTAGTTTTGTCTTTAAGGAAGAAGAGAAAACAGGGCAAAAACTTTGAAAATCATCAAAGGATATCTTAAAAAAGATTTACTGAACTAATATAGAGTTTGCAAAAACTTAAATATATATAAAGAAAGTTGAAAATAAATAAACAGCTCAAAGATGACTATATATATATATATATTTATATCACCATATATTATTCCCTTACCATTAATAGTTGGTAAGGTAAAAATAGTTGCTATTTGAAATTTATTTATTAAAACTATTCCTGAAAGAACCTGACTATTGGCTCGACACCAATAGGGTGAATAGAGGGGATTATCACTTATAAATTATTGCAGAAAAAAGGAAAACTTTTATAAAATGTTTATAAGTGAGGCTGGCTCAGTAAAAAAAATAATCACTTATAAAAGCAAGAGCTTACAAAGGCAGGTTGATAGTGTCCTTATTTAACAATTACTTAACATGTTTATAAAGGAACACTGACAGAATCATTAAAAACAATTTTTCTTAAAAATATTAAACAAGAATTAATAATTTTTACATATTTTACATAAATAAATAATGTATAATATATATTACCTCTAAACCCACAACATTTAGATTGCGTTCCTTCTTTTTAGTATCCAAGCTATTAATGGCACCCATTAATCTTAAACGTTTTCTAGCACCCTTAACAGTACTTCTAGAACGAATATTTTTCTCATCGTTGTCCTCTACTACACTTTGAATATTTTCTGAGTCATTAAGCTCTTTTAGAGGATCAGGTTCATTATATCGACGCTTAAGACCTTTTGTCTGCACTGCAGAGATAGACACCATTTTACTTAATTCATCTGGGGTTGCCTGAACTTTTGACAATTCTTCTATCAAAGTTTCCCTCTGAAAAATAAATTATATTAAAATTATTGAAGTACTCAAATAGAATAAAATACTACTGCATTTAAAAAAAAAAATTATATAAACCCTTTACAATGTAAGTCAAGAATTTCTTATGTCTACCAAAAAAAAAAGTATAAATAAAAATCACTTCAAATGAGTTTTAGANTATATATATATATAAAAACAGCTCTAAGACAAGTTAACTGTTGGGAATGCTATTAACACCAAGGGACTCTCAATCATAGGAGTTAGTTTGCCTTGTGAAAAATAGCATAATAGCTGTAAATGTGAATGGTAGTGGCATCCATCCAACTCTCAAAATTTAAATACCTTTATATATAAGTACAATTTCTACTGTCACCGAAGGTTTTATAATATAATATAAATAAGTTAATTGTAATAAGTTTTTGATGAAGTATGTCATATTTAGTATTTTTGCTTAAAAAGCGTCAGTCAACTTTTGAATTTTTTTAGGGTATTTAAATTGTTAGAAAAAAAAACAACAATTTTTTTTTTTTAACAATATGGGACCAAACATGTAGGTTACTTTTTTAATAACTAGACAATTTATTTCAATAATATTTTTCATTTAAGGACATTCATTCTATAGTTGCCAGTGTTTCATTCAAAGCTTTACTTGTGTCCATATTATCCAAAGTTAAGAATACTTTTTCAAAACATCCCAAACTTCTCTGGAAAACATCTGGAAGCTTCACACATACAACAAAAGTATTGATTATTAGTTCCTATCTATTTCTTACAAATAATTCTGATTGACAGAAAACAAATCAAAGAAAACCTCTAGCTTCTAATTAGTGAAATTAGACATATAGTTGTTAAATAAAAATCAAAGGCTGTTTGTTAGCAAAATCAAACTAATGGGAGGGGATTACCTGAAGCATTTTTTTTAAAACAAACAGTATTTTTGATATAGTGGACATAATATGTAGTTTAGAGCATTTAAATAACACAAATTTGTTTTGTGATAAACAAAATATTTTAGAAGTTTAACAGAGAAATTGAACAATTAATAGCAGCAGTTTATCTGTATCATAAGTTTTAATTTACAATTTATAAGCCAAAATTAGTTGTTTTTCCTAAATGAAATTTTGTGTATCATTTTTAAATGTAGATGAAAAGGCTGAGTTCATTATTGAACAAAAAGGAGTGGGTGATTACATGAAATGTCAAGTGCCAGTTGACATAACCTGCCCTATTTTGGCATTTAAAATTACTTAATAAGAAAAAAATTAAGTATAAAAGTAAATAAATAGTGTTCTAAAATAGGATATTTCCCTAAAAAAATGTATTATATAGATACTTTTTTAGAAGTACAGAAACAATTAAATGCTCGCAATTCTAGAATATATTTTAGATACATGGAGACTTTTGATATAAGCAGTTTGAAATACAGAGGCCAACTATACCTAGCTATTAATTTATTTAAAATCAATTTCTTTTTTAAAAATAAAGACAAGAACTTCAGTCAATATTTTTTTGAAGCTTTTATAAAAACAGTGAAGCCTTTATAATCCCTAATTTATATTTGACCCTTGACTACTTACATTACAAACTATTGCTTTTTTAATTAAAAAATTTATTAATTTTAAAATATGTAGTCTTTAAAAACAAATCAAATAGTAAGCACGAATAATGTGGCATATCATAGAAAAGCGAATCAGAATTGTATAAATGTCGCCAATCCTTCTCGGTCTTTAGATAAATTAGAAAAGCTCTTCCTATTGAATACTTTAAATTATTATTCACTGCCTTTGGGCTCAATGAGAATAGTATTGTAACCAGTAGGTATTATTCAGCGTAGTTAGTTTTTAAGTATACCAGCAAACCTGTGTCTAAAAAAAAAAAAATAGATTTGGAGAACAAAATAGTCTCATTTTTTTTATACTGATTGAAAAAGCCCAATAGAAAAATTTAAAAATACTAAAAGATTTTGTACAAATTTTTTACAGGAATTGAATCTTTGGATGGGTTAAGAACATTATTATTAGGTAAACAATCTAAAGGGTTATTACTAACAATGAATATAGTACTATCATACCTTCCGTAATCCGTCTTCATGGGTTTCTAATGTTCTGTTGGCGAGCGCTTTCGGAAATGATCCATCTTTGTGGCCGAATATATCTGTCCTCTGTCACTGCCTGCCTTCCACTGAGGGAGTCAGGCAGTGACAGAGAACACATATATTCGGCCACGAATATGGATCATTTCCGAAAGCGCTCACCAAGAGAACATAAGAAACCAACGAAGACGGATTACGGAAGGTATGATAGTACATTATGATTACTTAAATAAAATAGGAGAAACCTAAAAGTAATTAAATAAGACTACAGGAAATTTTAATTTTTAGTAATATTTACCTAAGTCACAACAACAGATTTATGATTAAATAAGGTACACAATACGTACAGTAAAAATAGAAGAAAAAAAACAACTTTGGGTCACATTTAAAAAATATACTTGTAATTCAGAGAACACTATAGGCTACAAGTGTTAATGGTAGTCTTATTCATTAACTATGAACAATTAGCATGTCATAATGTGATATATTATGAATAAAAACAAAGAAATATTTACTAAAAATAGTTTTGACTTTGATTAGTTCATAATAATAAAATTCTGAATAAAATCATTCTCACATTCGCTTTTTTTTTCTTTTTTTCCACAAGTTTCTCCAATTGCTTTCTTTTCTTTTTAGACAAGAGTCGAACATCATGAAACTTAGGTTTTTCAACTTGAGTCTTTCTTTTCTTAGAGGGCAGGACAAGTGGATTGGCTTCATCATAATGTCCTTTATTTTCATTAATTTCCAAGACGATCTATTGCACAAAAAAAAATACATATATAATTATATGTATAAAAAAATAATTCACAAAAATAGTATTCTAGTATTTAGCATTAAAAGTTTTTGAGTTACCTTTTTTTGTTCACTTTTATCTATTATTGTTTTTACAACTTGTCTTGATTTCCAATTAAATTTCTTCTTCGTTTTACCCATTTTGACAGTAAAACACGTGACACCCCACAACTTGTAACTGTTACCTTTGTTAAAGGTTACAAATTTAGGAAATATCATAAGTTGAACTTGTTTAAATAAAATAGAAACTAGGACTTTAGTGACGTCAGTAAAAGAGTTTAAGACAGACTCTGGTGTTATTTAGATAATTTTGATTAGATATAAGTTAATTGTAAGATTAGGTACTAATAAAACTGTAAAAAAGGTCACCTCACCTTGCAACACAATGTACATGTTTAAATAAAGTGCAAAGATAGTAAACATAAAACCCTTCAAATATCCAAAGACATTAAAACTCAGGACTCTCCCATCTGACCCGGTCTGAGCCTTATTGAAACATGTGAGTATGTGTATAAAATTTTAAAATAAAGAGGGCATGAAAAAAATCATTAGCTTTTTTTTTCTTATAATTTAAAA
>KZ807763.1:164872-175394 GCA_000696205.2 Oncopeltus fasciatus | reverse complement strand
TCTCCCCCATAGATATATAGTTTGGTTGAATGGTCCAAATTAAAAACAAGAGGCTGTGCCTATTGTTCCTCATCCCGATTTGATTTGTATCAGCAATCGATAGGCAAACAAGTGAGCCAAGGAGTAATGAGTTGTCAAAGAGTAATATCGAAAACAGTCTTAAGGATCATTTTTAAAGAGCTAGGTCCTATAATTTTAAATTAACGAATATAGCATACGGAATAGAGCAATACAATTTTTTTCTTTACTATTATTAGTAATTAGAAAATTATTTTATTTTTTGCTCTAAGGATTTTTTTGTAAGATCCTCCACCTAAGGCAGTAGCTTCAATAGGTAGTTGACAGCAAACTTCATTCAAAAAGATAGTATAAGTTGCTAGTTGGCTAGGTATAAGTTGCTTGGTTGCTTGGTTTACTATGTATAAGTTGGTAGGTTGCTAGGTATAAGTTGCTAGTTGGCTAGTTATAATTTGCTTGGTTGCTAGGTATAAGTTGGCAGGTTCAAAGCACTACGTATTCAAAAAGACATACTTATTATTTTATCCTAATTATCATGCTTTAGTATGAATAAGTATATGACATTGAAAATAAAGTTTCATGTTTTTACAATTTTTTCGCCACCTCCGCTCAGCTATTGAAAGTATTCTGGATATCTATAGAGCATCATATTATCTTTCAGTCATATTATCATATTTCCCATGCAGCCACTTAAGGTTATGGAGGGAGGGTTATGCAGGTTACCTATATTATATATTCCTATTTCAATTGGCAAATTTTTATTCCTTGATAAAGGTTACCCAAGGCGGTACTTGAACCCGCAAGCCTGACTTAGGAATCCCTCAATGTATGACCCCAACTTAGCAGGGGCCCAGATCATTAATTTTAAAATTATCTATAGAGAAATATAGACAATTTCGGTTTTGGATATTGCTATAAAAGTGTAAAAAAATATTAATTTTCTATCGTCAATACGATTGTCATAATTAACAACGAGAAAATCTTGTATTTGAGCGAAATTCATTGGTGTTAGGGGTCTCCAAGAAAATATCTTATTAACGAAGCGAAAAATAGTTACCATTCATTTATAAGTAGCAAAAATCAGGTGGTAAACGTTCCTAACAAACTGAGACTGATTACACTGTCATGCAATGACATAATAACATTACACTAAAACAGTTCAAATAACTTATAGGATCTAATAAGAGGTCCGTTTATTGGCTGGTGAAGTTTGTAGCTCATTCATTCATAGGTCAAGAATTTGTTGTAGTTCTGACTGCCAATAAAATGTCAGAGAGATCTGGGTTGGTGCAGTTATAGTGAAATGCAAGAGAGGTACATTTCCCACGGCGCAAATCTGCTCGGTCAGCTGGAACAGCGCGACATTCATCAGCTGTTATCATGGCTCCAGCAGTAGGCTTCGTATACTGACATGTGTCCTCCCTATAACCGCTCCCCCCCCCCCTTCTCACTCTCTCTCTCTCTCTCTCTCTCTCTCTCTCTCTCTCTCCCTATCTCTATCTCTATCTTTATCTCTATCACTATCACTATCTCTCTCTCTCTCCCTCTCCCTCTCACTCTCTCTATCTCTATCTCTATATCTTCCCCCCTCACTCTTTCTCTTTCTCTCTCTCTCTCTCGCTCTCTCTTTCTCACTTACTCCCCTCTATCCCACACACACTGTGTCCTTATTTATATAAGGACGAATGATGTAGACAATTCGAACATACTTCTCTTAAAATATTTTTAAAAATGAAAATTTTAACAAGAGTGACTGGCTTCCCTCATGCGAAGGGCTTTTAACTCATGCTATCCTTTTGAGAATTGCATTTCTGGTACTACGGGTTCAAATCCCACACTGGACAAGCTTTTATCGATAAATAAAACATTGTCCTGAGCCATGGAGGTTTAGAATGGGATGGCAACCTGTAAATGTCCCCTTCCTTTATGACTGTAAGTGGTTGAAAGGAAAAAAAAAAACACGATGAAAAAATGTTAATATTAAGCCAATAACTGAACTAAGGAGAAATAAATATGAATCAATAATCAATTTAGAAAAATGCCTTTATACAGATCTAATAAAAATATTAGTCTAACTCAGAAAGAAAAATAAACGCCTATATACACTCAAATGTCCACGACGAGCATGAAATCAGATCATGTGAAATCTATGGTTTGCAATGGTATCAGAGTGTACTGGGATCACTTGGAAACATATGGTAAATGTAAAATATTAAAAACAATCAAGATTTATTCAAATCTACTAAAACGGTCTTTTGAAATGGAACTCATGGGAAATCATACTTTTAATTAAGAGCATCAATACTTTAATTTATTACTTACATTACATTTACATTGCTTATAACTAAGGCTTTTAAGAACTTTATTTTACAGCTGTATTGGCTATGTTTTCGTCTTCGTTGTTCTTAGAGGTTATGGTAGGATCTTTTTAAGGAGTTCCCAAAATTTATGTGCTTAACTATAAAAAGAATAGGGTTCTATAGAGGATGTCTGTAGTTTTTCGTAGTATGTTACTAATGACGGGATTATTAGTCAGTGAGTAACGCAGTAAGTGTTTTCTGACTGTGAATTACTTCTGTAGACATACAGATCCTCTTACTTTAGCCACTCTTGGCTCAAATTAATGAAGATTTGAGTGGTAATTATTTCTGGAAAGCCCTTAAAGATGGCGCCTTCATTTAGTAGCCAATATTTAAATGGCAGCGCTCGACATGACTTACGACCGGGGTTAATTGGCCGGTTAGCCTTTTGGGTCTCGGGGCTAGTAATAGTACTTTTCCGTAGAAATAGGTTGACAAATAGGCTCAACCGTGAGCTGATTGGCCCGTCATCTACCCTCGGCCTGCGCAAAAACTGTAGGCAGAGTGCCCTCTCCCCCACCTTCAGCTGCCGCGAACATTTCGATAATTAACTGGTTATTTCTAAATAGAGAACCAATTTTTGAATCGCTTTGATTTTTTTTACTAATCTGTACATTCTTGCATTCATTCTGTGCACTCTATGTGCACTATACAACTTTACATTAAACAAATAATCATCAACGTACCAATGATAATGCCAGAATAAGTATAAGCAATAGAATAAAAATCTAAACAGATTCCCTGACAGTTAGATTTTTTATATGTTCCCTTGCACTAAAAATTAGTAAAATTTACGTTGGATTAAATACCACAAAAAAATTATATTTATAAGCAATAGAATGCGACTTTTGATTTCACGTTGTTTTTTTTTAAATGTAAGATACTTCTGCTCTATTCCATAAAAATGAGTTAATTTTAAATGACAAAAATAAGACATATTGAGCATATAATTTTTTGTTTTCATAATTTAAATTTGGAAGTTTGAGCAAATATTATTGCTATTTTACTCAAGTAAAATTTAAACCGGAAAGTTGTTAACTGAATTTCAGGAGATTAGGAATGCAGGTTACGGCTGTACATGAGATTCTACTATATATGAATAGATAGATGTTATCTAAAGTGGAACATTAAAGTGTTAGCCTCATAAAAGACCTTGCGTAATCTAGGCAGATTTCCCATGTTTCATTAAAGATGTACACAAATAAAAGTGGTTTTTTTTGTTGTTTTTTTACGATTTTAATTCAAAGGGTGTAAAAAAAAATAAGCTGAAGTAGAGGTGTAACCACTAAGCTTTAATCTAGACTGGCCAGGAGTGGGGGGAGGCACTTATCTTCAAATGACAGAATATTACACCTAACTCTTGTCTTGTCAATCCTGTTATGTTTTCGTAACTCAAATGACATCAATGGAAAAATTATATATTGCGAGTTATTTTGTGCGTTCCACCATTTAAAAAATGTATATTTGTTACAATTATTTAGAAGTGTATTTATAAAAATAATTTATGTTTGGATATAATTACATACTATTGCCAACTTTATCTGTATGGGTTTTATATGAAGCTGATTATGTTATATTAAAACAAATTAAAAAAATAATAGAAGTGATTGAAAAATAACTTGCTGGGAGATTGGAGTAAACTACTAAAATTGGTGTTTTAGTAAAGAAAAATGTTCGAAAAATTAAAAAATCTTTTTATTTTATATTGTTTTGCTATTAGTTTCGCTTAAAATATAATTCAATAAAATAAAAAAACTGTATTTAGAGATAAAAGTTGGAACCTTCCACTTCCAAGGCTACGTTAAAACTGAGAATTGTCTAAATGAGGAAGTTACTTGAAATCTTTTTATTTAATCGATCAGTAAAGTNCACGACTCTTACTAAACACGAGTGTCTTGTTTATTCACGGCAGCAAGGGGAAGGCATCGGAAGCTATGCGCATTCTCTCAAGTACATCTCTCCTTGATGAAACTTCCTCTTTCGAAATGGCGTGGGCCTTCTTACCGATTTGTACAGTTTAATGACGAACCGCTCATTAACCTTAGAGTCACTGCTACACGATAAATCTTAGTTGTGATTCGATAAAGGCATTGCAACACTCATCGAGTCTACAAATGGCGACAACACCAAGGAGCTGATTCCTTCAGCAAGCATGCTTATTTCTTGAAATTTAAATTTTAAAATATTTAATAAACTGACTTTAAATTTGGTCTAAATTCAATTATGGTTTATAAATTAATAATCATTGGTATAATAAAAAAAAGTATCGAAACACTCATCGAGTCTACAAATGGCGACAACACCAAGGAGCTGATTCCTTCAGCAAGCATGCTTATTTCTTGAAAATTAAATTTTAAAATATTTAATTTTAACCAATTTAAAAATACTGTTAACACATTATATATCCTGTTTTATTTATTTTCCTGAATTTATCGTTTGATTAAGTGTTTCTCCTTGCCTATGATTTTCACATTTCCGAAATCAAATACGTGATCATTTCTATTCTATTATTCAATGCATGGTTATCAGTTAGAATTTATCCACTCAGTTACTGTATTTTTAATAGCTTTATTATTCTCTTAACAAATTTCTAGAAGATTCACTAATATAAAACATTTCAATAAAAACCATTTCACAAAACAATTTATTTGTTAAATATTAGCTTTAGTCTTCTTTAATGATACTTTTAATGAGACAAGAACTCAATCGGCGATATGGACTTTTATACAGACTCATGAACAAGAAATCCAATCTTACGACTAAAACAAACCGACGCTCTACAAAACCTTATCACGACCAATCTGGACTTACGGAGTAGAAATCTGGGGTGCCGCCAAGCCAACATCCAAAGAATCTAGTCCTTTCAATCCAAAACCCTGAGAATAATAAAAAAAATAAGTAAATGCTCCCTATTACGTATCCAATTCCTCCCTTCACCACGATCATAAGATTTCTTCCCGCTTAACTCTTTTCCACATTCGAATACCATCCTAATCCACTAGTACAGACCATGTTTTCCTACTCCAACCCCTACAACCCTCCCCGTCGACTCAAACGAAGATGGCCCCCTGACCTCCTGGAGACATAGTCTGTAAATAATTTGAGAGAGATGCGTTGTTATAATGGCATTTTTACTTTTCGTAGTAACCAAATTAAAATTTTTTTTATTTATTTAACATAACGTAATACTTAAGTAAAAGTTAAAAAAAAAAATTACACTTAGTCCTCATTACTTCTAAATGGGTTTTAAAGTTGCAATTTTATGTCAGGAATTTTCCCTATTTCTTTACAACTACTCACTATATTTCTAGAGATGTTTGAATTATACAAAAAAAAAACAAAAAAAATATGCAAAATTTACTCAATTCTGAAAATCTTCCTTTCGTATGTGAATTATATNTTTCATGAAGAAATTATTGATTCTAGATTTTATTTATTTTTTATTTCAATCTCTATTGCATCTAAATTGGGCCTTTAACTTTGATATTTTTAAAAATTATTTTGGGGTCATCTTTAACTTTTACCTATGATTTCTTATTGTCAATTTCTAGTTCTAAGTTTTACTTCCTTCTTCTTTAATATTTTCGAAAGATCCTCATTTCTGCTTCCTAGCAAAACTAGAATAAGCATACTTATTTTAAAAATATATAATGTAGAAGAGCTATCATTTCAAACATAGTATATTTCATTATTATTATTAATTCTTAGACTTGCAACCATTTTAGCCAGATTTATCAATAGCAACTTCTTACCGAGGGCAAATTTTTTTTTTTTAATAGGGAAGGAGGGAGGGGCTATCTGCCACCCCATTCTAAACACCCTAGGTTCAGGACAAGCTTAAATTTTTTTCAAACAAAAGATTGGTTTCGAACCCGCAGCTTCAGGATTGTGAGACCCGACCGGATCCTCAGAGCTACCCTGGCGCCCAAGACGGGGTTTGAACTCGCAGCGATAGGATTGAGAGATCTGAACGGATCCCATGAGCTACCCTGGCGCCTCCCAGTCTTTAGCCTTGTTATCAATGGGCAGCCTTCAAACGTCCCTATGCATATCTATTGAAATGCTTGAAGGCTGGCGGGCGTTTATAGAGCTAATGAGGGATCCTTGCCAATGATGGGCCGGAGAGATAGTTCGGTACTGCTCTATTGAGCAGGTATTATCAGTGAAAGTTCCAGGTGTGAAAACCTCCCATCACTGAGTAATCCCTGGGGTATTCCAGGCCGGGAGCCTAATCTACCGGACAGACAGGTAGAAGTGCGGCCACCCCAGAGGTCTTCCACAGTAGCCCTCAGTAGGAGAGCTCTTCAGGGGGAAAAAAATGTATTTTTTTTTTTGTCCTCAGAATCCTTCATCCTGTTACGCCACACATTCACGAACCACTTCTGGCTGTTCCTCGGAATCAAGGGCTTTCATAAAGAGTGTTATGACAAATATAAGTCTCTGTAAACGGAGGGAATTTCCTCAAGCATAGTTGCCGTTTTCTTTGTAGCCACCCTTAAAAAAAATGAATTATGCACTTATAAAACCATATACTTTATTTAATTACTGGTCTATGAACTAAGTTTTTATAATAACACTTTATATCTTCTTCTGTAATCATCAAGGAAAGTTCAATTAAACAGCTCGCTGACCAATAATTGTTTAAAATAAAGACTAAACAACCTTTTTAGCCATAGTTATGCGAAGTTCTTAAATTTATGTAGTAAAATAAATAATCAATTTAGCTCTAAATTTTTTCACTTAACTCTTTAAAAAATCTGAGGATTTTCGAGACATACTGCCCCATCCTCAGAATCCAGGTATATTACACGCTAGAGTTTAGCGATGAACTCATTTTTATATCATCTAAATTTTTTTTTCAACAAAACATGCTTTATAATTGTTACCGGTTTTTAAAACTAGCCTGGTAAGAGAAGTTGTTTTGAAATTGAGAAGTTGTTCTCAAAACTCAAAATGATAAAAATATAAAAAGCAAAAATTTATTAAATATATNTATTTAAATAATAAAAAAAAATCCATTAATTTAGGTTGTTATAGTGGTCAAAATAACCCTGATTCCTGTATTTTATTAACTAATTATTTATAGTAAACATTTTAAAGGGTATTTATAGGGCGTAATAACCTAGAAGTTGATTGCTCTTCAATGATCTACTACAACTACTACTAAAAAGCAAAAATAAATTTTAAAAGTCAGCCACTCAGGAGCAGCGTAATATAAGGGGATTTCCAATGTTTCGTGAAATATAAATTAGAGTCTGTGTCAAAATTTAATTTCCAAATTCGAGAAAACAATGAGTTTAAAAGGAAAAGTCTCTAAACTTTTTTCTAGGCTGGTCGGGAAGGAAGAGGGAGGAAGCGGTCACCCACCTAATTATATTTGCAAATTCCAAAATCTTAAATTTTTATATGTGATTATTATGAAAAACGCATGTTAATTTCGTAAAACAATTTATAGAATATAACCGTTAAAAAATTAAATTTTACCAGTATTATGTTCTGTAATCTATAATAATAATTTTCTAAGCTCAACTAAATACGAAGTTGCACAGATATTAATTGGTGTATGTCTTTAACTTTACTTTTCACCCATCAACAAAAATGAAAACTTTCCCTGACTTAAAATAAAATAATAATTTAATTAATAATTAATTAATTCGCAGTGAAAAGTCTAATAGCTATTTCAAAATCGATAATTAATACCTGAATAAATACAACTTATTATTTGAAATTTTAACTTTTGTTCGTTCAGAAATTGTGGTAGTATATTTGGTTTGCGGACACTCCACATTTTTTTTTTAATGTGAAGAGACAAGAGTGATGAGTACTCAGTCCTTGTAACGTCACGAGGTGAGATAATCACACTTGTGTTCTCAGCATTCTTACAAATGCAACAAGGCACAAAACATTCATTGTCAGCTGTCACATGTAAGCAGTAAATGGGCCTTATCCAGCTGTCAGGTGAGGATGGGATATGGAAGTAGTGTGTCCAGAAAATATGCACATTCTCAGTGTCAACAGACATATTCATGGATTTTGAAAACGATACGGATATAAACAAACATATTTTCTATGATACATACATACACTCCCTCACACGAAATCGAAGCATGGTGATGGATACTCCAGGAAAGGGCACAAACAGAAAACATATGCATCATTCTGAGTCAATTCTCATCTTATGATTGTATACTGTGATATAAATTTCAGAATTATGGGATTCTTCATGGAAGGATAAGCCCTTATCTGATTAAGATCAGATAAGTAATTGTATTTGTCAACATTTATATTTTACACTTATCATTTAATGATACATATAAATAAATAATATATTGAAGAACATTGTAGTAATACATACTTCTTCACTGTATACATTCCCTTTTTTTTCCATTTTTTTACAGAAATGTATGATAAGACAAAAGGACTTATATTTAAGCCCTCTGAGAGTAAAAAATCCGGTACAGCTTTGTTCCTAACGGTCATATATGATTTACTTCGCTAAAGCTAAATGATCAAAAGAAAAGACTAATATTTGAGATGTATGCCACTTCCGAATTCTTAGCAGCTTAGTTCTGATTTGTTGAGAAGGTTTCATTTTTGTCATGAGTGTTACCATTCAGGAGAAAACGAAGCAATAAAGTTTTACTAGACTAAAAACTAAGTCACTACTTCAGCAATGAAAAATTACCATAATTTTAAGGGAACGATACATAATAATAACTTGCTATTTCAATCAAGTCCACTAAATTTACCAGGACTCTTCTAAATCTATCCATTGCAGATAGCATCTTTTCTTGTATACTAGCAATTATTTTGAAAATTAATATAATGTATTGACCTTGATAATTTCACTATTGATTCTATGTAATAATTATTGAAATTTATCTTTAATAACCAAGGATGTTGTTCACATTAGTAACATAAATAGCATTTTTCGCCTGAATTGTTTTCCAAAAATAAGAGTCAGACCAATTTACCTGCTTCATTAACTGAATTAATTAAAATTCACGAAATGCAAAATGACACAAGATTCGTACGACATAGAACAGTTAATATATTTAGGACACTGTACAACAATAACTTTCAATTTTATAAATATTATTTTTTTGTGGTATTTAATCCCAAGTAAATTTAAACAATTTTTAGTGCAAGGGAACAGAATAAAAANACTTGCTATTTCAATCAAGTCCACTAAATTTACCAGGACTCTTCTAAATCTATCCATTGCAGATAGCATCTTTTCTTGTATACTAGCAATTATTTTGAAAATTAATATAATGTATTGACCTTGATAATTTCACTATTGATTCTATGTAATAATTATTGATTTTAGCTTTAATAACCAAAGATGATATTCATATTAGTAACATAAAGAGCATTTTTCGCCTGAATTGTATTCCAAAAAGAAGAGTCAGACCAATTCACCCGCTTCATTAACTGAATTATTTAAAATTCACGAAATGCAATAAGACACAAGATTCGTACGCCATAGAACAATTAATATATTTATGACACTGTACGACAATAATTTTCAATTTTATAAATATTTTTTTTGTAATATTAACAACAATAACTTGTGAACAGTAATAATTTGTGAAAGACTGAAATTGAATGTTCACACCCTCGTGGGAGTGGAGGCTCTGGGGATAAGTTATACCGGCAGAGCAGCTGACCGCAGATGTGTTTCTTTGAGGAGAGCCGCGCGCGGAATGTGTGTCCCCACGTGGGGACAGTGCAGCACCCATGTGGTCAGCTATTTGTCAGTCGGGTTTTTGCGGGAGAGTCCCACTGGCTCTTGGGGACCAATTAGTGGAGGGGACCACTGCACCACTGTTTACACCGTGTAAACCGAAGGCCAACAGAGCTCGCTACTGGCGCTCTCCTCTCATCAGCTGACCCAGAGCCGGAATTCCCGCTTAAAGCTGCCGTTTGACAGGGCACAATCTGATAACGCTTATCAGTTATCTTCCTCGCAGGGTCAGCTTTAACTTCAATATAAAATCAGGGCAAGCTAGGTGCCATAGTTGAGGAAATTTATAACTTTAATCTATTGAAAGGCAAAACTTAAATAATACTGTTAAGAAAAAGAAGGCCGTTAAGTTTTTTTTTTTTTTTTTTTTTTTTTTTTTTTTTTTTTTTTTTTTTTT
>KZ807763.1:150741-164798 GCA_000696205.2 Oncopeltus fasciatus | reverse complement strand
TTTTTTTTTTTTTTTTTTTTTTTTTTTTTTTTTTTTTTTTTTTTTTTTTTTTTTTTTTTTTTTTTTTTTTTTTTTTTTTTTTTTTTTTTTTTTTTTTTTGTATTAGGAAATTGTAAGAAAACAAAATCAACAGAGAATGGAAAAGAAGCATACAAAAAATGCATCTATATAAGATTTAATAGCCTGCCCTCTTTCAGAAAGTTCATTACAGAGTCGATGACTTTATCGTCCGTCATTCAATAGAATTTCGTCTAGAGTCCCATTTAATTTAAATTTTTTCCTTGTTTCTTTATATTTTAGGCACTCTGTAAAAAGTTGATTTATACAAATTCCTTATCTCACAATTGCGAAAAAAAAATCCATGAAAAATCACTAATGTCTTATCTTACATTAAATTTCATTCAAATTAGTTTTAGATGGAGCTGAGTTAAGGTAAGTTGGGTTAAGGCATTCACTCATATATGTTCATTCTCAAATATCTTTATTATTATGAGCCTATTATATTTTATAAACTTGCTCAAAATATTAAAAGAATATTGAAAATTGACCATTATTATTTTATTATACCGATTTCAGCCAAAAATGATTTGATTCAACTGTTAACAAAAACAAGCATGTATAAAAAAATTCCTAGCCCAATCGTTGAAGGTGCATTCAGAAATATCCTCTTTCACCAATACCTTCACCCAATAACTTGATTTTCTTGAGGGAAGTTTATCGCAGAGGTTTTACAAAAACTAAGTTTTAGCAGATTTCCCATTTAATAAGATTTTCAATAGCATTTATTAGTTTTGAAGAATGGAAATATGGCCTTGTCGCTTTTCAATGAAATCCTCATCCCTTTGGCACCTCCTCTGTCACACTCCACCGCTCCCCGGGATGGGAATGAGAGCCGTGCTACCGAATTACTAAACAGTGTGAGGATCTCCCAAGCCCAGTAGCTCATTGTCAGCTGTCACATGTAAGCAGTAAATGGGCCTTATCCAGCTGTCAGGTGAGGATGGGATATGGAAGTAGTGTGTCCAGAAAATATGCACNTCGCTTTTCAATGAAATCCTCATCCCTTTGGCACCTCCTCTGTCACACTCCACCGCTCCCCGGGATGGGAATGAGAGCCGTGCTACCGAATTACTAAACAGTGTGAGGATCTCCCAAGCCCAGTAGCGGAGGGTCAGGACCACCCCGCGAGCCTCTAGTTCCGACTAATCCCATCAGGGCGCGTTGCAGCGGCCGTTTTTGTCGCTCTTGAGCCTGTAATGACGGGGGATAAGCCGCAGTCAGGGTTCGAGTACCGGCCCTGCTTCCTCCTATTATCGGCTAAGTCATCCGAGAACGACGCTTGTGAATCTGTTGAGGGGACTTTTTGAACATTCATTCATCCATTACCGATACACCATCAACTCGCCGGCTAGAAACATTACGAGGAAAAATTAATTTAAGATCCATTTATTCATCAATTCACCGGTTACTATTTCCATCATGCTCCACCAAGCACAGTATCCGAAGTAAATGCTCTTGGACCCGCCCAGAAGCTACAGGTATAAGGATCGCTATTGGCTGGTGAACTTACATCTCCATAGCAAACGGACAGTTAACATAATAGCAACTGACATCTGTCATTTATTATCATTCTCTAATTGTCATTATTTTTATATTATTATTATTATCATTATTTAATGAAATCTGGGGTTATTTACAGTTTGCCATCCCATTCTAAACTTCCATGGCTAAAGACAAGCTAATCTTTGCTTTATTAAATCCAGATATAAGATAAGAAAATGGGAAAATTCTAGGACTTAAATTAATTCTTAGTCAATCAACCACTGGAAAGTCAAGTACACGTGTGGAAAAAGAAAATTCACTGCAATGAAATGCGAGATTTAAATCCTCGGGGAAGAATCCGGCCTTATCTAGAAGTGTACAGGGCGATATCAGGTGTGCCTCTTATACTAGGCTATCTGCTGCCGAGACTTATCTACAAGTATCTGATAGTTTGTCTATCTGGGTGGCAAGTGAGTGTTATAGTCCTATTTGAAAAAAAAAAAATAGAAACAACGTTATGTTAGCGGAACTCCACTTTTTGAGCTAAAGAAGGAATGAGGATAAAAACAGCTTTGCCTTGCACCGGGAAGTTTCTTTATATCTCTTCATAAATTAACTGATGTTAATTTAGTTATGTAGCATTCTCAACTAAATTTGTTTTTCTGGCATCTCTCGAGGTAATGTGGTTAGTAAAGATATATGGCTCCAGTGGTTGAAGAGACATCAATCATATTTATAACTGAAAATACTGATGTCCTCTGATACTAAACGATTTTTACTTAACATGGAATGGAAAAGTTTTGAATACCCTTGAATATCCTCAATTTAATCAGGGTGGTTCAACCAAGAACTCGAATAACGTGATAACCAAAATCGGTTGCATCTCATACTTCAGCTTGGCCACCATTAAAAATCCTAAACATATGTTGGTTAAACATTCAATAGAAATGGGGCATGCTTTTCCTAAATAACTTAGTAAGGTTTTATCTGGATTTGAATTGAGTATTTCTCCTTAAAAACTTAAAAATCAGATAACTTAAGTGTAGGAGTTGTGTTCTCACCCCTTGAGAGTCTGTGGTGTCCTGTCCCTTTGCCTCCTGTTCTTGAACCAGTTGCTGACTTGTGTAAGGGTGAGACCCGTCCTCGTGGACAACGCACGTTTCTCGTCGGGGGTGGGGTACCTGGATCGAAACAGTCCGTATATATTATTACATAAGAATAAAACGTATTCATTGAGTAGATGATCATAATACTTAAAATATTTATAAGCTCTATCGCCATATTTCACTTAAATCATAATAATAATAAGAACATACATTCCATTTATAATATTTTACAATGTATTTCCGAAGTACTTGAAATAGCATGTCAATAAATTCCAATTGCGAAATAAATAATATAGAGCGCGACACTCATCCAACTTATAACACCTCAAAGAATAAAACCAGTGTTCCTACCATGAAATAGACAGATATACTTTAAATTTTTTTAATTCATTGCACAGCAAATAGAGGAATTTTTTATAAAAATATGAGAAAATAAAGTTGGGATGTAGTTATGAATCAACTAAGTTCCTCTTATGTGAGGAAAGGAAGTAATTAAAAGTCCGTCACGCAGGAGCTGCGTAATCTAAATATATTTTCCCATATTACATAAAAAATATTACTTAATTTGCAAGTTATAATGCAAGTTAGTCACATGTGATGCAATTTTTAATACAAATTATAATTCAAGTAATATAATGCAAGTTATAATACAAGTTATGCAAGTTGCAAGTTATAGTGCATGATATATAATGAAAATAAATAAATAAGGAGAAATTTAATTTACAAGTCGAAGAGAACAATGAGCGTAAAAGGAATGACAATTTTTTTGCTCCAGGAAGAGTGGGGGAAGCGCTCACCCATCGTTGTCACAATCGTAAATATCTTCCTTAACCATAAATCAANTAAAATTAAATAAAAATAATAATGAATAAAATAAATAAACCAAATTCGATATTTAGACATCTTATTACAATTTTATATAAATTATTTTTTGGTTGAATTCAGACTACAAGGAAAGAGGTTCAGAGAAAGACCAAAAAATTATGGTATTAATATTTTGGTTTTTAGAGTTATAGGGGTAAAATCTAATTTTCCAACATTTGTTTGCCATAATATTTTTACATCTACTAAACATAATTTTATTTATTTATTTATTTTATTATATATATATATTTTTTTTTTTTACACGAAAAATGCTTATTGAGGAAGATATTGACAAATATAAATACGATGGTTGAGTACTTCCTACACTCTTCCCTTCCGAACAAGTTTAATTGTCTTTCTATTAAGATGCAATACTCTCTCAGGATTATTTTGGATAAATCATCTTTTTTTTAATATTCAGATCTGTCACAATGAAACATTAGAAACATCTGCTTAGTTTATGCAAGTCCTGAGTAAAGAATTTTTCTTTTGACGCATATAGCTCCATTTAAGCACTGATGATGTAACAAAAATTACACCATCATATTGTAGCATCACTTTAAAAGCTATACTCTAAAATAATCGTATTAGATGTTTCCAGTACTTCCAAATATTTTTAAAGTACTATTTTATTACATTGTAAATGGTAAAAGGTTTCATTTAATACGTTCAGTAAAATATGTAGTCTTCCTGATTTTTCAAAAATAGAACTGCATTTACTGCATCTTCAGGCACTGTCGAATGCGGTCACACAAAGAACACCTCCGGTTATCAGTAGACAACCGAGAGTACCTGAAGATGCATTATTAGCTACGAAACCGATTGCAATAAAGTTTTATTTTTAAAAATCAGAAAGACTACATCTTTTACTGAACGTATCAAGATCCTAACGTGCAATATCACTACTACAACTAATAGGTTTTATTTATTTATCCGTAATTTCGATAATGAGGGAATAAACATGAAAACTTAGTAAGGGTTGTTATGACCGTAAATTAAAGCGTTGATTATCTTCATGCACTTAAGGGAAAGTGGTTCATAAGTGAGTAATGAACTTGAAATAGAAGTTCTGTGAACAAGATGGAAGGAACTGGCAATTCTGTCGAAGGAACTTGAAGAGGTAGTAACTAAACGAAATCTAGCAGTGGTAGAGGGCGTAGACCGAATGAAGTGGTATACCAATATAATAAAAGCTAAACCATTTTTCCGAGCAAGGGTTCGAATCTCGCCTTAAAACGAGCTTTCAGAAACTACTTGGGAAAACATATACACAGATTGCCTCAATCGGCAGACTTCCCGTTTAGTGTAAATCCGGCTTAAATATAATGTATAACGAGAAAACATTATGATTGCAAAGTTGTTGGCAGAGGCAATGTTGCACTCGCCAATTGTGCACTTGCCTTAGAGGACTGACCTGTTCTTCTCGTAGCTGTCCTTGAGGGCGTTCCTCGACTTCTCCTTGAAGCAGTAGACCGTCTCCTCGCCGTCCCAGATGGTCTTGGGGAGGGGGTATTTCTTGCGGAGTCGGTACTTGTCCACCGCCCCCAGGGGTCGCCCTCTCACCTTCTCCGCCTCCAGGTAGTGGGCTTTGTACCACATTTCCTGCAGCTCCGGGTGATACCTGTGCATTTATCAGTTAAGTCATCAACCGTGAATGATACAAGCATCATGAATGGATAATATCGGGACAAAAATATAAAAAAAATTGAGAAGATAGGCGAGACAAAGAGATATGAGATGTGAGAAACAATATTTACGAATCTCTTTGCTCTCGTATAATATAAAAATGTAGCAAGTTAAAGAGGAAGGAGAGAAATGAATAAGAGAATAGTAATGTAGTAAGAAATTATTTTCCAATCTTATTTGCAATACAACTTGTAGACAGTAAAGTTCACGATATTCACATTAGAAATATAATAAAGAGAGAGTATAATAAAGTGCGGATGTACTTGATAGAATCAGATGCTACAAGAAACAAAAAAACAAATTAGTCATTGAGATTCAAAATACACAATTTAGAATATAAAGTTTGTAGCCTTGATACAAATAATATATACATAGATATATAATATGAAGTGTGACTCGCATGCTAAAGATCCCGAAGCCTTGTTCCCCCAATTATTTTCCTGAAATATTAATTCCAAACCTCTCTTCCAGGGTGCACTATCGTCGTGCCAACTCGTCTAGCCAACTCCTTCCTGAGGGAAAACTGGTCTTACCCTGAGTATGGAATAGGACGACGGTCCAGAGATTGATTAAATCTTTCAGTCCATAGAAGACGAAAACTCTAAGGAAATAAACTGCTCAAGAATGTTCACATAAGTTCTTGAGGGTTAGCGATGGAACAGGACTGATCACCCATCTTTGGGATATACTGCCCGATCGAGTACCAGAATATGTGTATAGGCAGGTATAGATCTCTGAGTTTGGACAAGCCCACAGAGTACCACAAGAGGGAGTTAAAGATCGCTTTATAAAACTAAAGCTTTATATAGTTAAATCTTAATCGACAGCTGATAATAGCACCTGATAAAGCCGTAAACCGAAAGGTTTATGTGTAAAATATATAAATTTATAAAGATGTTAGTTGTGTGCTGGAATATGGTTCCTTACATAAAAAATGGGATTTTAAATTATATCAACAATTTTAGGTGTTTCTACTTGGAAAAATTTGAGCTATACTCCAGAAATTAGCAATCATATTGACAAATTTATTTTTAGATAATCATTTTTAAAAAAATAACTATAATACTTGTGATATGTTAATGTTTTTTATACACACACACACAAATTTATTCATATATTCGAGACTGAAATACAATGTTAGCTGGCCATTACGTTAATTAACAAAGACAATTTGTTTCATTTGTAGTTCATTCAACATCGACTTTCAATATTTAAAAGTATTAGTTAATAAGCAATTGCAATTTTCAAAATTAATGCTTGAATTGCACTTATTTTTATGAGAAATTCATCAGGTATTCACAATTGTATGAAACGCACAGGACATGAACCCTGTGAAGTTATTACATTAGGGCAAGTTGGAATTTTAAAAGTAAAGTAAAACACGGGAACTAAGTAAGTTTTCTCGATTAAAATGGACATAAGTGAATGTAAAAAACTAAATTTGCCAAACAGTGGAAAGGGCAATCTCTGTAAAAGGTAAGATCACTAACCTTCAGTCTATACTTCCTGGGATGAGAGAGTGGGGGAATCGTGTTGATCATCCTATTTATATTCGTAAATAACTTCCGTTTTAAGCATTTTTCGTTAAAACATTATAGAACATAAACGATAGAAAATTAAATTCTACACCTATATCAACCAAGATATCTTGAACAAAAATTTATCTCCTCCTAAAAACCAGATTTCAACAAAAAATCTGAATCCATTTTTTCAAGGGTTTATAAAATAATGCTAAAATATTGCATTTAAAAAAAATTTCATACTTGAAGTCTATGTATTATCCCTTATCCGATGCCATCAAATGTTATTTTTAGGAGGGACAAAGGGTGAAAAACACTCACCGGGAGCAGAGTAAATTAATTTATTCAAGCTATCTCCTTGGGTGTAGAAAAACAAGAAGGCGGCTGATTGAGGTTAAGCGGGCGGGGAAGATAAGCCCCCCAGCACAAGAACACCTCCCAATTTACTAATGGCGACAGGACACAACCCCCACCCCAGACTCTAATTAAGTGCCTCTCCCTCGCCAACGAGGTAAGAATAAGCATGGCCTAGATAGGGGGGGGGGATGGAGGCCTCCCCCCCCTCGTTTTCCTACGTCACAATGAGGCCTCGCTGTCTTGCTGTCATTCCCGGACAAACAGCACTAATTGCATGTCTGCCCACCCAACCCTCCCTGGACCATTATAATAGGATCAGAAGCCGCGGGAACCTTCGCAGGCAAGAATTCCTGTACGAATCACAGTTTTGGTCCTAGCGAAAAAAGAGAATCAAGGACCTTCATAATAAATGTGCAACTCATCTAAAAATACCATAATAATTACAATTATTAGTTTTTTAGTTGGCGTTTGGTCAAGGAAGATAAAAAAAAAATACAAATTAAAAAAAAAGTGTNATTAATAATTAAAAATATTGGATAAAATTTAATTTGAATTAACTTTTTTTATGATCACTGGCAATAATTTAAACTATAAAATCTATTAAGAATTTATAAAATTTGAATTACAATAATTAATCAAAAATAAGTTAGATTGAAAATTAGAATTTTGAATATTGAAACACCAATCTGTAGCAATGATTCAAATTTTACTGTCGCTGAAGATTGTATATTTGTATTTTTATCTACGGGGAACCTGGCAAACTGATGGAAGCTCCTTTCAAATTTTTAGATTAAATACATTAAGATGGAGGGGGGGCAAGAAGGGCTACCAAAATTTTAAATCTTAATAACTTCGTTATTTTTAGAGTTACAAAAAAAATGTAGAACGAAATATGTGTAAAATTTAGCTTTCAAGGAGCTATCATTTTTATTGTACAACATAAATAGCTAATATGTAGCGATGAAAAAATTTTCAAGATATAACTTGCGCTGTGTTAACGAGGCTTAAGTCTAAGCAGATAAATACAAATTCTAATGAATACATATAAGAACAATTTTTTTTTACCTCCCTAGCAACCATTTAGGTTGGCACAATATACAGACAGCCAGTCAATTCTAAACCCCCATGGCACTGAACAGTTTGTGCCGATAAAAGCTAGATTCAGTGCCAGGCTTGGGAACACGAGGATCCCTTAGACTTAGGAGTCCCTCTAAATATATTTATCTTCCAAGAATGAGTTATTGTAAATTAGTGGTGTAGAGAGTATGAGCAGTTAGGTATTTCTTAAGACCATGGCTGTTTCGAAATAGTGCGGTTGTTTATTGATATTCCTACCCTCTTCTGCGTACGTTATTTATTTTTATATTCTTTTTAAACATTTATTATGCATCCCTTATTGGCACAATAATATGAGATATTTCATGATATCAACAAGTTACTTTTAGTGAGATTCAGTTTGTATTTTGGAAACAAATTTTGAAATACTCTGAGTGGACAATAAAACTTCCTCTTGGTGACATAATCAACCGTGTATCATTTTTCACTCTATCTTACACTCGTAGTCTTTTCACGACTCCCTCCAGAGGACTGAGGAGTTAGCGATAGAAGAGGAACGGTAGAGGAAGAGGCGTAGCCAAAGTGAAAGGAAGCATTGACGGGCGGTGACAGCGTGCGACATGCAGAGGTACAATGAGCTGCAAAGGTGCCTCTATCTTCTGGGGATCGGCACAGGAAGCGCAAAGTACCATCGCAGGTACGAGCAGATGTACCGCCACCCCCTACAACCCACCCCTCAGCCCTTAGGAAAAAAAGAAATCGTGCCGTCNTAAAAATTATCTAAATTTACGTGGGATTAAAGACCACAAATTAAATAATATTTATAAAGTTTATAATTTTAAATAAACAATTTAAGTAGTAGACATTGTATCCCAACTGAAAGACGTTGCTTGGCACTGAATTATTTTAAATTGTAAACAGAGTTTTTATTTTTATGTTTTGTACATCTGTTTTCTTTAAATAGTGGTATTGATTGTCCAAATCGAAACATATGTACATTGCTGCTCTTCTTTGTTGTTCTTCTCTATTTAATAAAAAAATATTGTGAATTAAGAAAATTTTTCCCTTAAAATGTTCTTTGAAAATTGATTGATTTAGGTTAAGTTCTCTGCTTTGTTTTTCAGCATTGATTAATAATTAAAAATATTGGATAAAATTTAATTTGAATTAACTTTTTTTATGATCACTGGCAATAATTTAAACTATAAAATCTATTAAGAATTTATAAAATTTGAATTACAATAATTAATCAAAAATAAGTTAGATTGAAAATTAGAATTTTGAATATTGAAACACCAATCTGTAGCAATGATTCAAATTTTACTGTCGCTGAAGATTGTATATTTGTATTTTTATCTACGGGGAACCTGGCAAACTGATGGAAGCTCCTTTCAAATTTTTAGATTAAATACATTAAGATGGAGGGGGGGCAAGAAGGGCTACCAAAATTTAAAATCTTAATATCTTCGTTATTTTTAGAGTTACAAAAAAAATGTAGAACGAAATATGTGTAAAATTTAGCTTTCAAGGAGCTATCATTTTTATTGTACAACATAAATAGCTAAGATGTAGCGATGAAAAAATTTTCAAGATATAACTTGCGCTGTGTTAACGAGGCTTAAGTCTAAGCAGATAAATACAAATTCTAATGAATACATATAAGAACAATTTTTTTTTACCTCCCTAGCAACCATTTAGGTTGGCACAATTACAGACAGCCAGTCAATTCTAAACCCCCATGGCACTGAACAGTTTGTGCCGATAAAAGCTAGATTCAGTGCCAGGCTTGGGAACACGAGGATCCCTTAGACTTAGGAGTCCCTCTAAATATATTTATCTTCCAAGAATGAGTTATTGTAAATTAGTGGTATAGAGAGTATGAGCAGTTAGGTATTTCTTAAGACCATGGCTGTTTCGAAATAGTGCGGTTGTTTATTGATATTCCTACCCTCTTCTGCGTACGTTATTTATTTTTATATTCTTTTTAAACATTTATTATGCATCCCTTATTGGCACAATAATATGAGATATTTCATGATATCAACAAGTTACTTTTAGTGAGATTCAATTTGTATTTTGGAAACAAATTTTGAAATACTCTGAGTGGACAATAAAACTTCCTCTTGGTGACATAATCAACCATGAATCATTTTTCACTCTATCTTACACTCGTAGTCTTTTCACAACTCCCTCCAGAGGACTGAGGAGTTAGCGATAGAAGAGGAACGGTAGAGGAAGAGGCGTAGCCAAAGTGAAAGGAAGCATTGACGGGCGGTGACAGCGTGCGACATGCAGAGGTACAATGAGCTGCAAAGGTGCCTCTATCTTCTGGGGATCGGCACAGGAAGCGCAAAGTACCATCGCAGGTACGAGCAGATGTACCGCCACCCCCTACAACCCACCCCTCAGCCCTTAGGAAAAAAAGAAATCGTACCGTCAAACAATACACAAGTGTTACATTTGGCAAGATACTGATTGAAGAACCACTTCTTAAGTACACGTATGAAGAAACTAGCCATTTTTCAAGATAGTACTTTTAATCCGTTGTCACGAAACAAGTTCTCTATAGAGGCCAGCCTATCGTTTCATCACAGTTCAATTGTTTAATCTGTTCAAAAATACAAACTTATTTGTAACTTCCCTCTTGACTCTCTCTATGACATAGGATTTCCATATTTTATCAACAACGAACTCCAAAAACAGCATTTTCTTACTAATAGCGGATGCTATCCGACAGGCACACACACACACGGAACCTGGATTAAACGATTTCTCGGAGGATAAAACTTCAAAACAATGAGCATGATCGAGACATTTGGCCGTTCATCTTAAGCTACATTAAATATAATTAAGATGAGATATGAGGCAATATTAGTTTGAAATAAATAAAAATAAAATCGCGAAATATTGATTTATTATAGATTTGAAAGACTAAATTTGAATAGTTCGAGGTGTTTCTAGAATGTCCTAGAACCAACCGTTGTCTTAACTCCAGAGCGACATCTTTGTAAGCCCTTTTCAAATATTTTAAACATTATTCTGTGTTATTAGATGATTTTAGTTGGGGTTCGGTCAAGGTAGTTCCAAAAAAAAAAAAATACAAATTTAAANTTCTGTGCGCAAATATGGTCGATTGGTATATATAGTCTGTATGCGCCCGATCGTGCGCAATTCAAGAAAATAATGAAACTAAATTCGGTATTTAAGCTTATTTATTTACCGTTAAATCAGTTGGTTAATGGTTGAAATTGGTCAAAATAGTGGGGGGGGGAGTGTTAGAATGGAGACGAAAATTAAAAATCGTAATAACTTCGTTATTGTTACCGATGCGATAGAAATTTAGATATATAATAGTTGTAAACTTTTACTTTCTATTATATTATATGATAGGCTTTATTTATTTATGTATTTCTGGAATATTTCCAGTGGTTTACTCACATTGCAATTGTCCGCGGCATTACCACACTCCACTCAAAAAGGATGTTCTAAGACACATAACTAAAAAATGGAGTTCGTCAGGGCGAGTAATAGTCAAATTAAGTCAATTTTAATTTAGTTGACATCTGGTCTAGGTTCTTACAGACTAAAAGCCAGATGTACTTTTAAAAAAACATAGAAAAAAAAAAGACCACTCAGTTAACCTGCTTACTTTACCTAGCAGATGTGTTACAGACGTATTTAGCCTTACATTTATGCCCTTTGTAATTAATGTGTTGCATTTGTAGACAGTTTCCAAATAAGCTGAAATGTACCTCTATTAGGTTACCCATTAATGAAATGTATTGAAAGTAGATGTATGTAACTCCTTTTCGACAGAAAAATAATCATATACTTTCCTATATGGGCACCTACCATTCGTTTTTGGTCCCTTGAGTGGAGTTTAATGCAGTCTTTAGAGACAACTCAGTGCTTAAGAAAAGAGTTTTAGCAGATTTCCCTTTGATGAAACCTTTTTTTCTATTCACAGTCAGTGTCTTGTGACGCGACTTTAAAAAAACTTTTGACAGACATACATCCATCTTACATTAGAGAAGCTAAAATTATTGTCCCTAAAACCATACATGCGTACAACCATACGTTATATATACAAGTATAGCTTCTTAGCACTCTAGAGTCCAAAATAAAAATGAAAATAAATTCAAGTCTGTATTTAAGCTTACTTTTTCGAACCGTTGGAAGAACGATTCGTTAACATCTAAAGTTAAGCTTAATATCTTCGTTATAATTTAAGTTAGGAAGAAAACTGTTTCATATAAAATAGGTATTAAATATAATTTTACAACAAATATATTCTATAATACTCATTTAAAGAAAAACACAATTTAAGACAAATATTTAAGAATGTAAATATTAATTTTATTATGTTTTTTAATCCCACGTTAACTTAAATCAATTAATGCAAGGGAATAGAATAAAAAATCTAACTGTCCCAGCCAGGGCTCGAGCCTGCATCTCCTGCTATCCGGGCAAGCGCGTTAGCCATTTACGCCACAGAGACAAGGCTGATAAGTTATTAAATTCCTAGTATCGAGAGTCTAACCTACGAGAAAGACAAATACATCGTCTTATGCTCGAAGAAGTTGACATTGTCGAGCTGTTTATCGACTCTCGTTATTTACTTTTTGTTTTCATTTATAAATATTAATTTTACAGTGGATTTTAATCCCACGTAAATTTAAATCAATTAATGCAAGGGAACAGAATAAACTATTCTATCTTCTTCTAGAATAAACTATTTTCTTCTAGTGAATAAGTTATTTCTCTCTCTCGGTAGCAAAATTGGATAACGCGCTTGCCCGGTTAACAGGAGATCCTGGTTCGAGCTCTTACTGAGGCAGTTTGATTTTTTAATCTATTCCCTTGCATTAATTGATTTAAGAATGTAATTTCAAGTGTAGGACGGTCCCTTTTATTTTTAAAATACAGAAATAAAATTATGTATTTCGACTTTTTATGGAAAATTTATAAATGAATTAATTTTTGGTTGAAATTAGATAAGAGAAGGGGGGGGGGGCTAAAATAGTTATAATAATGATATTAAACATATATCAAAATTGCTTAACTATTGGTAACCAAATTTCTAATATTGATATCTTTGTATTTTATTTGAGTGACAAAAACTTTGTACAGCCAGATAGGAATAAAACCTAATGTACTTTTCTAACGTTTATGTAAAATGAAATCTTAACAAAAAATGCTTATTAGGTAGACTTTTAAGAAAGCAAACACGATGGTTGAGTATTTCCTCCGCAAACATTCCAGAGAAGGTAAATGTGGGACATATAAAATTTTGTGTGTGTCCTCGCAATTTATAAATAGTAAAACTGAACTCGTTATTGGTTTTTTTTTTTTTTTTTTTTTTCAAAATTACCTGTTTTATTCGAACAGTTAATTTAGTANACAAGTATAGCTTCTTAGCACTCTAGAGTCCAAAATAAAAATGAAAATAAATTCAAGTCTGTATTTAAGCTTACTTTTTCGAACCGTTGGAAGAACGATTCGTTAACATCTAAAGTTAAGCTTAATATCTTCGTTATAATTCAAGTTAGGAAAAAACACACATAAAATAGGTATTAAATATGATTTTACAGCCAATATATATTCTATAATACTTATTTAAAGAAAACACATTTGAAGACAACTATTTAAGAATGTAAATATTAATTATATTGTGATTTTAGACCCACGTTAATTTAAATCAATTAATGCAAGGGTTATTTGTCTCTCTCGGTAGCGAAATTGAATAACGCGCTTGCCCGGTTAACAGGAGATCCAGGTTCGAGCCCTTACTGGGGCAGTTAGATTCCCCTACATTAATTGATTTAAGAATGTAATTTCAAGTGTAGGACGGTCCCTTTTATTTTAAAAATACAGAAATAAAATTATGTATTTCGGCAATTTATTGAAAATTTATAAATGAATTAAT
>KZ807763.1:122924-134399 GCA_000696205.2 Oncopeltus fasciatus | reverse complement strand
TATATTGTTTGTTTATTTATTTATTTATTCCTCCTTGATAAGCATTTTTTGCAAAACATTTTAAGAAAATGAACGTTAAAAAATTACATTACACATCCATCATATTCTGCAAGCTTTATCGTAGCTTATTTTTAAAAATCTTTTCATATTGTTTTCTGTACTGCAATATAATTATACAATAAGATTGGGTTAGGCATCAATATTTTTTGAAGTTATGTTTATTTGTGAGTATTAGTTAATCGTAAACTAATGTTAGTATACATCAGAGAAATAATGCAATATTTAAAAAAAATTTAACAAAAGTATTAAAAGCATTTTAGAACTAGCTATCAGGGATTCATGAGTCCCTCAAGGTTCAATTCTCGGGCTATTCTTGCCATTTATTTACATTACTGATTTGAAACATGATCCATATCCATGTGAAAAATTTATATATGCCAATAATTTGCATAGAAAAACCTCAGATTACAGACATAGTAAATAGTATGATATAAATGTTTGAAGAGTGGATAATTTGGCATTAACAAAAATTTAATATTAACAAGACAAATTTTGTGGAATTTGGATCAAAATACAATAAACCCATTTATAATGTAAAACACTTTTTGATAAATCCAGTGCCTAATAGGTGTCATTTTATTTAAAGTGCATTTATGAATAATTGATCGCAATTTTTATAGTATTTTGTTTAAAATAATTTACTGTTTGTGCACTAAATTTTTTTAAACTTATATTAAACAATTGTATGTATAGAGTATCATATAATGTTTGTCTCGAACAAAGATATATTACTCATATTACGGTACATATATTAGAAAATGAATATAATAGTAACTATATCCTTTATTTGTGTATTCTAAGATAAGGGGCTTTCTAAAAACTCACAGCTTCATAAAATTTAGCAGAGCTGCTTTTAAGCATTTCTTGTTGTTTTTTTTAAAATATCGAATGGCTCGGAAGTCGAGATTTTAATATCCGTATGTTCTTCAACTTGTGGTCAGTTTGCATTATCTTTTCCATCAGGGAAGATCATATTTTCTTTTTCACCTACCCTTTGGGGAGAGATCCATTTGTTACCATGGCAACCTCTATTGGACTCCTACAATGAGGTGTTCTGCTCAGCACAATTTCCATTACAGCAGGATACAACCATTTTTCTCCCCCTAGTATTGCTTACAGCATGCCATTACCAATACATTATTTGGTCACCACAAGCAGTGGAATTATTAAGTTACATCTTCGATTCTATTTAGTATCGTACCTGCACCCCCTGTACGTTTCCGTATCTTAATATTTATTTGGTTGTGGTTTTTTATCCCACGTAAATTTTAACCAATTAATGAGAGGGAATAGGATAGATTTTTTTATTCTATTCCCTCTCATTAATTGTTCAAGAAAGTAATTTGTTATTATCTGCTTGTCAATAAATAAGGCGTAATTTTGATCACTCAACATTTATTGAATGGTTTATTTATTGCAACGTAAATATAATGTACATGTAGGTAATTGTTAAGAAGGGGAAGAAGACGCGTACCTCAGGTCGAAGGAGTGACTCTCGAGGATGGCGTAAAGCTCCCTGAAGTTGGCCTTGTTGAAGGCGACCAGTGCTCTCGCCCTCAGCACGGCCTCCTGCCCCCTCATCAATTCGTTGGGCGGCAGGAACCAGAGGAACCTCTGCAGCTTGTCCGTGTTCCCGGCCTGCTGGAGCGCCTCACAAACCGTGCTCACTTGCTCCAGGGTGAAGGCCACCCCGGGCCTGCAACCCTTACCGAGTTCGAGCCTCGTCGCCGGCTCCATAATCACTGCCGGCGGGGGGCGGGTCCCGGGGGCGTGCTACCCTGCTGATACACGCCCCCTTACCCCCACCNAAAGAAAGAGGTATTATTGACAATAATCCTGAGATTCAATTCATCCTTACAAATAAATCATAAAATAATTATAACTAAAGACTACACTGACTATTAGTTTAGTTGGACTGGTAGTGTGGTACTCTATCACATTGAAAAGCACCAATTTACACCTACATTTCAGGAAATGTATTCTATTCTTCTAAGTTTTCAAAATACGCATGAAATCACAAAAAAAGTATTAGTTTTTAGAAGGTTTTGTCTAGTCTTGGATAATTCTTATTTAAAAGCAGTATTCACAGACAAAAGAATGACTAACCCTTTACACCGGAGGGAGCAGATGCGGCAATGGGTGAACTGTTACAAGTCTACATTCAGAAATGATGATTTACTCTTCCATTACTTTTAACGTATTACGAAAGAACCCATGAATTGGGTTGTTCCCATGATAGATATTTGGTCAATAATATAGATATACATATATACATATGTCTCTCTCTCTCCCTCTCTCTCCCACTCTCTCTCTCTCCCTCTCCCCCCCCTCTCTCTCCCACTCTTTCTCTCTCTCTCTCTCTCCCCCCCCTCCAATACTCTATCACATGCGATACAAGTACTCACATGAGAGTACTTTTACTGCAGTAACTTAAATCACCCACCGCACTCAGCCGTCTTCGAGGAGTAACTGTTTGTATTTAAGCTAAATATTATAACCAAAANATGATTTTGGCATTATTTTTAGTAAAGAGCAATGAAACAACACAAATTTGTTTATTGATAAGTGATATATTTAGTAAGTGAGGGGGTTGAATGAAATAGAAAATGAAATACAAATATTCATGATTAACCTGCTGGGAAAACCGCTTAGTTTACGCTGATCCTTGCGTGACGGACTTTTTTAAATTTATTCATCTATATAGTTCTTAATGAAAACCGCAAATTAAAAGGTCAGAATTTTTTTTTTTTTTTTAATGCGATGCTTTCCCTTTATAATAATTATTTTATTGAAAATTCTCTCAGGTTTATTAATTATTTGTAACACCTTTTAAATGCTATAAATTAATGTTACATTAATTATTATTAATGTATTGGATATTTTACTGAGCTGGTACTGATATGTTTTTGCGTATTTCCTAGGCTCTGTAAAATAGAATAAATTCTCATAAACAACGGTGTAAATTAGAGATTTTCATTGTGAATTACCTATATAATAATTAATAAAAAAACAGTTACTTCCAGGCATGTTTCGAAACCAGTAAGTAGTTGTTTAGTTCATCTAAATGCCATCAGGAGGGGTAAGATCTAATCCCACCTCGAAAATAATTTTATTTAAAACTGTAAACTGTAATATATGACGCAAAATATAACTATTATTTATGAACCCAAGATCGTTAACGGTGATATCTTCATTTCACCGTGTATTCAGCCTCCTGTGACGAATTATATTGTACAATTTGTGGCCCAGGAAAGCTCTTGAGATTTGATTTATACAGTTTTTGGACTCTGATCCCCTGATGTGTCCCTACACGGGTTCGAGTCCCAGCGTTCCATAAGCCTGTATTATTATTGTTCCTATGGTTTGTATTATGTGAGTGTTTTATGGCAACCTCAATATAAAATAAACAGAAAGCACTTTTGGAAATTTTATTGGTTAGTAGAGTAGCGACCAACAATGGTATGGAAGAATATTGATGGGCAACCGTGAACAACCGAGCCTGCGCAATCGCCATAAAAATCAGCTATCCGATTGGCCTAAGAGTTCAATTGGTTCAGATTAATTTGAAATAGAATTATATAGAAATATTCGAATATTTTTTTTATAATTAAAGTTTACTTATAATGCTCAAACCCTAAATGAATAATGTACTGCTAGGAACTTTCGTACGTCTCCAGGTGGACTTATCTCTGTGAAAATACATAAAAGGAAGTTAAGTACAAAATCAAAGATACAGACGACGAAAACTGAATAGCAGAAGGTTCATATCTCAAATTCACCCAAGTTCTTTAAGCGACGCCCAAGAAAGCTAGTTGAGAAATAAAGGTGTTTGGAAATTTATTGTTCGTTTTATTTTTTTATTGCATTTTTTAAAATTTAAATATGAATATGCAAGTGACGCGTCAAATTTATGTATTTTTCAATACTCAATCATGCACCAATGTCACTATAAATTTTAATAACATCTGTCTCAAAATAACAAATTTAAATGTTACATATAATAAATTCCAATTATGTGAATCATTAAGAAAAATAAATAAAATTAAATTAAAACGGCATAAATTGTTAAAATATAACTGTTTATTAATTCTTGTATGTTAATTGGATTGATTGAAGTATGTCGATTTTTTTTAAAGCAGGAGTTTTTTTTTTGTGTGTTTATTTTCTATTAATAATTATGTTTGTTATTGATATTACTTTTGTATAAACATTCGAAGAATTTGAACTTGAGTTTGTTTATAGTCTTCTCTTATAAACCAATGTTTTGTTGTGTACTATAGTAATTCACTTACTAGGTAATTTACACATTAGAAAAATCTAATATATATTCAAATGGAGAGTTTTTTGACCGTAGATATTAGTATTATATGGTTTTGGTTGGGGTTCGGTCAAGATAGATCCAAAAAACACAAATTTAAAAAATGTATTTTTTTAATAAAGGATTATCTGCCAACGTTTCGGCTTACATTGTAAGCTATCTTCAGGGCTATCATGAAGATGAGAGAGGACGTCCTGTCACTAAGTTCACATTTCCATGACTCCCTCATGGGGAGTCTCTCATCTTCATGATAGCCCTGAAAATGGCTTACAATGTAAGCCGAAACTTTGGCAGATAATCCTTTATTAAAAAAATACATTTTTTAAATTTGTGTTTTTTGGATCTACCTTGACCGAACCCCAACTAAAATCATCTAATACTAATATCTATTATCCGTAAAACTGTTTGAAGTTTCTGGATGTAAAATTGTTTACTTTAAAATAAAAAAATACAAAACTAAATACTAAAAACTAATAGAATAATAGCAGGAGAGGAGCGTCCAAAATAGGTGGCGACCTCAAAATACAGTTCATCTCGAGGTGTCCTTCACCGTGGGCCCCATCCTGGGAGTCCTGCCAGGCAAGTGATTTCTTCCCGATTCTTTTGGCCATCTGACACCCCTCCTCGCCCCATAAACAGAGCTTCCCCGGGGGCGGACAATGCCCGGAGACCAAGTACGGACCACCCCATTCCCAAAACAATTATTTCGGGAATGACGAAGGCCACGACGGCTGCCCGACGTACTTGGCCATTATTGTTCTAGTCAAAAGAGAAATATTTCTTGTTTTCCGCAAGGTAGGCAATTGAAGTTTCATAAAAAAAAAATGACTTTAAATTAATGAACTGCACACGACTAAGCGGTCATGATTTGAGGCAGTTGGGCACAAATTGCGTTAACCTCTGAAAAATTACAAAATAACACATAACACGCAGTGTACGTAAGTTAATTATTACCTCATTTTCAAACCTATGTTCTCAAGTAAAATAACCTTTTAATTTACTTTCTCGAAAAATCGACAACATTTTATACTCACAACACAACTGGGGCGAACATACTAAAAGCAAAATACATGAATTCAACATACAACCAATCAATAAACTTTATAGACAGATGATCACAGCTTGTAATAGAAAACAAACTGACTCTTAACAAAACTATTTCGATTTGGACTTAAGGAATAATACTCTGGTAAGCCACTAAGCCTTCCAATATCCAATTATTACACTTCTTACAATCCAAAATCCTAAGAATAATTGCAGAAGCTAATTTTTATGTCTCCAATTCTACCCTCCATCGCGATTTTCTATCCGTCCAAGACACACATCTTCACTCGCTTTACTCTACTGCCTTGTAAATTCTATTCCACCCTAATCCATATGCCCAATCCTTATCTTCTGTCTCCAATTCTTATAATCCTGCACTAAAATGAAGGTGACCATGGGACCTAATCCTTTACACCAAATATTTTTGGGAGTAGGGTCAATGAGACCACTTTTCTGCGAAGTGATATTCTTTCCTTTCATTGCGGTATTTCTACACCGTATGTCCAGATTAATCGTAATAATGTCTTTAGATCGTCAATTTGTCTTTTATCATAGGATTTGAGTATCTATTCTGTATAGGAAGGATAGTTGTATCCTTGTCCGTCGATTGAGTTCTTGTCTTTTTTTTTTTTACTATGTCCACTCCATGTGATCCGTGAGCCTAGATGGAACCCCAGGTAACGATCGGAGTTTGAGAGTAGTAAAGGAATATTGTCTAATTTCACAATTTTAGAAAAGTTTTTCTTCCACCATTGTAAATTCACTTGAACGCATTTCGCTTCATTAATTTGTATTCTCCATTTTACAGTTTAAGCGATCTTACCTGCGATGCTCATTGCCTTCTCCAGCTTGTAAGATCAAACTACTCATTTACTCTTGTCTACATCAACAGTCATTAAAACATGGGACGTTTTACGGGTTTTTTTTCTATTTTGACCAATAAAATAGGTTTTAATCATCGCACTCAACTTTCTGGTCCTTCTCATCTAGTCTCTCTTGTTATATCTCCTTTCTCGCACCTACAGAAAATCACCTAGTTATTAATTCGCGTAGTTATACCTCCAATAGGAAGTATTAGCTTTTAGTTCATTCTCTTATGCACAGAGATTGAAAGGCATAAGTATTTTTTATAAGCGTCATAGAGGGAGGGGCTATCTACAGGTTGCCATCCCATTCTAAATATTCATGTCTAAGTACAAGCTTTTATTCATCGATAAATGATTCATGTCCTAGACGGGATTTAACCAAAGCGCCAGGATTGCGAGATCCGAAAGTATCTCATGATCTATCCAGGGCCCCACATAACATGGAGAGAGTTTTAATTTTTCGGATCTTATTCGAATCATTAGTATTTTTAATTATGTTTTTATACTTTTGAGCGCAATGTAGTAAAAAAAAAAAAGTGCTACCAACTTTTTTTCAAGTTTTTTTTTGTCGATTAAACTACAATTAACTACTAAAATTAGTTAAATATGAAGAGAGCGGTGATACTCGTGGTCGTGGAGGATTCTCACGACTAGGCGACCTCTCACCCCACCGCCACGCCTAGACAGCTGACTCGGCAGGCGCCTTGAATCCACTGGAAAATCGACTGGATTCCTGGAAAGAGCTGCAAGGCGGGTCCGGGGCGCGGTCCGCGGTGTGAGTGAACCCTGGGAAAATAATGCACAAAACGCAGCGGATAGATATAGGGTTACAGTCTGCCCGTACAAAATAACAGTACTGTGCAGTGATCTTAAATGGTACAAAATGTCCTGCAGCCTCGAAGAAATGCAATGAAAAAGAAATTGTTTACCTTCTACATTATGCATTTTTTCTACATTTTTCATTTAAAAATTTATTTTATTATTTAATATTTGGGTATATTCGTATTTAACATTTACATTTGAAATGTTTTATTTGATTTATTTCATTTTTTCCTTTTTGTAAGAATAATGAATACGATGCCGTGATTATTGAATAGGTAACCTATATTTCAACGAAATACTTTTAAGTAAGCCTTACTAAAAGTATTTCATACAAATAAATTTCTTTTCTAAATTAAATAAGCGGTTGTTAATTGATAAACACCTTTTGAAACGTATATAATGTCATATTATAGTCTACTAAGACGTTTCAGCCTAAACAATAGGCCATTTACAAGCATTTATACATATTAATTAAGTATTATTTTTTAATGCTAATATGTATAATATGAAAAAAAAAAGCTAACAAATATACCATTAAATGTTCAACAAATTAATCGATAAACTTTTAACATTAGATTAATGTTATTCATTTCTATTATAATTAAGAGATTTACGGAGACTTGGCACATACAAACAAATATCGAAGACTTTTTTTTTTTTTTTTCAGGGAATAATAAAAGGCTTTCTGAAAATTTATTTGACTAGAACTGTATTTGGAGATATGAGAAACGTTTCCTAAAGATCTTATCCTTCCTCAAGAACTAGTTCGTTCTTCTGTCCACTAAATGTTTATATTTGAGGAAAATATTTCTTCCCTTCCCTTACCCCCATACAATGGAAAACATTCTGGCGAAAATAGCGAAATATGAGTTCAAAGGTCGGTAAAACGTAAAGATTTCATGAAATCTCACTTTAACCAAGACTATGTCAGAGTAAAGAAAAGTCGATAGGTCATGATTTGATATAATCGATCGATCGTTGTAGGCGCTTAATTTCGTGTAGAACCACCCGAGCCGGGGGTGTCGTCACCTCAACCGCCCGAAACGATGAGCTGCCCCAATTACTAGGACATTGTTTACTACTCCTCGGCCCCTCGGTGTGTTTTACAGCGTAAGCGGAATTCCTCGTACGGTTCACCCTATAGTAATTTACAAGCGTAAATCTACTACATCTTATTACCGTAGATCTCATGAGTTTTCATGGCAAATATCGTGATTCTCTCTCTCTCTCTCTCTCTCTCTCTCTCTCTCTCTCACTCTCTCACACTCCTATAATAGATTATAACTAGTAACATAATACGAAGTAACATACCTAGTAACTTATACCTAGTAACTTTTGGGAAAGTTGGTATTGCTAATGTTCCTCAACAGGAAAATTGAACAGAAAATTTATTACACAATTTTTATGCGAAATTATGCATCCTGGTTCGTAAGGAATCAGCAGATCAGGAGGGAACTGGGAGTTGAGCCCATCTCTTTTCACATCCAGGACCTCACCTACAAACACCATGAATGTCTGCCGCTATCTTCAGGAGCTGCCACCTTCCGTCTCGGAGCAGTCACCCAGCGACGCCTCAAACTTAGACTATATCAGCATATACTGCTTTAATAATTTTATTGTATTTTTGTTTTCTTGTGTAAATAGTATAGTATTTATTGTATACATACCATATCTTCCATCTTGTGTAAAAATCAATTGTTTTGGGCCAAGAATAAAAAATATATTTCTTCTTCTTCTTATGCGACACTAAAGAACTCATGAATTAATAAGATTTAGTCGGAATCAAATCTGTTCGTGGAATTCTTCAAATATTAAATTTTTTTTTCTAATCAATACTTAAAATTTAAAAATATTTTCATTCAATATAAATATTAATATGAGGTTGTTTCTCAAGTTTCTTGTAACAGAAAATAGGTTTGGGTTTAATTTGTCTATTTTGGTTGGAAAAATAAATGGGGATACATTTTTTTGTAGTTAGTTTTTTTTAAATTTAGTTAGTTATAATGTGGTATTTATAGCTTAAAAAATTGGTAAGTACGAAGATAAATGTGCCACTTCCTCTTAGGTTAGAGGAATGTGTCATTGCTCTTCAAAGATGATATATTTCAGTTTGATACATTAAAAGCTTAGAGTAACAAATGGATTCATCATTTGTGACGAAAACACAAGGAAAGTTCTACTTTCTTAATATTCCAAAATATGAAAAATTGTACAAAATCAAAATTAGGACTCCTTCAAAAATTCGGAATCGTTACCGCGAACATTTATCGAGTTATGTATTATCCAGATTTGTATGTAATTTGTTAGTACATGTGCAGTGAAGTTCATTTCGAGGCGTGAGGACAGAGTGGCCTGAACATCATCCTTGCGCCACCCCTGGAACTCCACCCTCTCTCGAGCGAGTGTCAACCCTCCAGGACGGATGAGGGGATGACAGACATGTGTTGCGGGTGTACATTGTAGTCGCCCCACAGCTGCTTGTAGAGAGGATAAACAGGGGCTTTAAACAGGCTTACCTTCTGTCTGAAACTTGATTAAGGGATTTAGCCTGATTTGCGTCGAGTCTGACAACCAAAGGCACTCAAACCAATCTAGAAGCTAGAGTTCCTTCACTTTCTTCTTGATTTTGCACTGTTTGCATTTATCGCCCAGACGTGAGCGAGACTGAATAAATCCACTCAATTTGCAATAAAGTATCCATTTTATTTCTTCCATTGAATGCATTTTACTATAATTACCATCTTCATGATCATTTACAACTAATTTGTTTATTTAATTTATGATTATTTATAACTAATATTAATTTGAGATTCTCTAGCTGGTTTTACCCTTCTTTTTTTTTTTAATGAACTTACGATTACATTGAGTAATAATTTCATTAAATGTGCCATTATCTTGCAATCCTCAATTTCTCAAATTGAGCTCATTTACCATAATATATTTTTCCACTATATTATTTTCAACCGTAATACAATATATTCACCTTTCTTTTTTTTATAATGCTTTGAAGACCAAGTCTAGGTTACCAATAATATGGCATGTTTATAGGATAATTATATGATAATTATATACTTTTATAGGATGATTAATATGAGGTTTCAATGTTTATAAATATTAGTGAAACTGTTTTGTCACGATATATCTTAAGTTATTACATGTATTCAATGGTAGAATAAACAGCCCTTTAATAAAAATAATTTTTCGAAAGAATCATATGTTCTTTCTCTCCAAACCTAAACTTCATGAGAAATTAAAAAAACAAAACAATTAATATCAATTTAAAAATTTAATTAAAAATAGCACCAGTCTATCGAACATTTATCCTTTATTCCTGAGGCATGCGCAAAAACGAACAAATTCTGAGCATAAGAAGTTTTGCGTATTAGGCACAAGTATTTAAGGAAATTCAATGAGCCGCATGTAATCTTATATCAGTTTCTGGAACAAAATAATAATTATTCTAAATTGTCAATACCAAATTATGACATATTGAAGAAACAAAATTATATGTTTTATTGTTGTTGTTTTTTTAAATGAAGTTCGATTCCCGGCTGAGGTAGTAAATTTTTTTCTGGCTCCCTAAGCATTTCTTGTAGAAAATTATATATGGCTCCAAAATGTTTTGTATATGACTACTTTTGTTTTTTTTTAATTTACTTGACATTCAACCTATCATTCATGGAGGGAGATACTATTATAGGAAACCACTCTATTTTAAATCCCAACTTGGCAAGCTTTTACTTCTTAATAAAACATGACAGGAACAATCCTGTGCAAATACTGTGTACTGTAATACAAATTACTGTAGACAAACCCGCAGCAATCTTGAACTAATCCTTTTGACTAAGCAGCCGCCCCACTTAACATATTTCTAAATCAAAGAATTTATTTTTCAGAAAATCTGCACAGGAAGTTGTGAAAGCGATTCACACCAGTTGCTTTTATTAAATTCAGAAAGAATGTAGCAAAAATGACAGGTTTAAAACAAAAAAATATTTTATCGATATTTTTTCCGTTCTTACCTCCTAGATATCATAAATTATGGAGCCATATTATGGCCATATATATATATATAAAAATATACTATACTAAATATAAATGTACTATTCCCTAAAAAGATCTGAGCATTTCATTTTACATTTATAAGTTGTTAGTCGCCAAATTTCATTAAGAAAAATATATGATTCCGGATTATAAAACGTAAAACTATAATTCACTATATAGGTATACCTTCATCATAATTATTCAATCTCGCTGTATACCTCTCAAAATGTTTCTTTCATTAATAAACAAATCTGTGTAGAGGTTCATTTGTCTACACACTATTCACCAAAAAAACACACACACTCACTCATATATATATAT
>KZ807763.1:76907-99065 GCA_000696205.2 Oncopeltus fasciatus | reverse complement strand
ATATATATATATATCTGCTATGATTGTACACCTCCTCCGTGAAAGAGGACTTTTTTGAACTTGAATATGTTCCCCTGAACAGTTGAGACCTCTCAAAAATAGTTATAAGCCCGTACTCCGCTCATTCTCCAAAAAGAATTCCGTGACATATGAAATGAAAAAGATTTTATGAAAACTTGAATTTGACTTTTTAATTTCAATGCATTACTTAGAGCAATAAAAATAGTAAAGATTATTTTTAAAAAAATGATATTGATGACTTGAAAAATCTTCTGCGCGGTGTGAAAAGTTCTTTCCAAAAATTTTGGTGCTAGGAGAAAGAAGGATTTTTGACAGACCTAACATGTCTTTTTTGTGAAAATCCGGCAGAGATTCTAAGAGTCTTTAGTTAGCTGGGATAATGGTTTGTGACAAGCCTGTGTCACCTCTTGACAGTCAGTGACGTGTTTACCCGGGGAACACCTGAAGATGTGGCAGTCGATTTTCCAGAAATTGGGCCCCAAAGGTAATCCTCCTTGGCTGAGCCGGGATAAGGCCTCTGTAGAGACCCTCCCTCACCGCCATTGTCCTCGTGAGCCTACACATGTGATCTACATTAGATAGAGGGCTTCAAGAGGCCACCTGGGCTGATGTTCAACAGTACATTTTGTTGGGTACCTTCCATAAATAAATTAGTCTGTGAGATGTTATGTTAAGTTCCATAAAATTTAAAAAAAAAGAGAGAGACATAAGAATGAAGATATTTTAAACGTAAATCTTGATTTTTTTTTTTTTGCTGTGTTAGCCTCCCTTGCAACCACTTAGGGTCGTTAGAGGGAGGGGCTATCTCTACAGGTTGCCACCCCTTTTTAAACACCCATGGCTCAGGACAAGCTTCTATATTATAAATAAAAGATTGACCTGGGCGGGATTTGAACCCGCGGCGTCAGGATTGCGACACCCGTACGAATCCCCTGAGCTAGCCTGGCGCCCCAATCTTGATTTTTAAATATTGATTTTAGTTGTGGTATCTAATTCCACGGTAATTTTATACAAGAAATGCAAGGAAATAGAATTTAAAAAAAAAATCTTACTACCTCAGCCGGGTCTCCTGCTTTCCGGGCGGTTATGCTGAGGCTAGCTAGATAATTTCTTCTAATCCCCGCACTTTACTTCGAGTCTAAACCCCCAAGTAAGACGAATATATCGCCTTATGCTCGAAGGAGCTAACATTGTCGACTATTTGTAAGACTCGTTTTTTTCCCTTCTATTTATTTTTTAAAATACTGATTTTAGTTGTGGTATCTAATCCCACGTTAATTTTATACAAGAAATGCAAGGGAATAGAATATAAAAATCGTATTACCTCAGCCGGGACTCGAACCCTTTTCATTTCTTGTGTAAATCTTAATTTTTTTTCCCATGCACTTAACGAATAATAAAACCAAATAAAACTTTGGAAATTTGCTTTTTTTTAACCTGCAATTGTGGGACAAACTTTTCCGACTCTCATCTCTTCTTCTTATTTCCTGCATACTCCCTCGTTTGTCACTCTCACCTATTTATATTTCATTCCTGTCCTACTTTCCCCTCATTACATTCTTTCTTCAACTTCCACTTCGCACTATTCACTAACCTTTCTCCCCTTACTTCCCTGCCTATTCTCTCCCCAGCCGGCCGGCGCGAGCAGTCCTTCCCTCCACCTACGAGTGGAGCGTGCCTTCCTTTGATCGCAGCAGAGATATTTAATTAGCCGTCTCTGAGAGTGCTGACTGTATCCCGGCCCAGGAATATTGGACACCGGAGCTCTCGCCCGCCAGATTGACGTGGTGACACCCAACACCTCTCGCAGGACGGGAGGGGAGGGATGCTCGCTCTACCCCTCTCCCACCCCTCTCCGCCCACTCCGCTCCTCGACGATGTAACACGAGTGATGTTTTATTTAGTTAGNTTTTTTTTTTTTTTTTTTTTTTTTTTTTTTTTTTTTTTTTTTTTTTTTTTTTTTTTCTGTGTTAGCCTCCCTTGTAACCACTTAGGGTCATTGGAGGGAGGGGCTATATACAGGTTGCCATCCCATTCTAAACACCCATGGCTCAGGACAAGCTTCCATTTATAAAAGATTGACCTGGGCGGGATTTGAACCCGCAGCGTCAGGATTGCGAGACCTGTACGGATCCCCTGAGCTAGCCTGGCGTCCCGAAACATACTTTTAACCATATTTTTAATTGTCGAAGAAGCCATTAATAAAAAATAAATATAAAGGAGCGCTTTTATAACAGCTGTAAGAAATCAATTTCCGTGTTTTCTACCATATATTTTTCTGCTAACAAATAACTAATAAATTAGAACAGGTTATAATAAAAGATATCATATATATTGCCCACCGGACATTTTAAGTTCAACCGACAATAAGTTCTGTTGAAATTTTCGGAATTTCCGCTTGGAAATCGGTAAACAAGAAAACGGTAGAGGATCCATAATAGGAGAGTGTGATGCCTCAAACAAAAGTCCATCATACGCGAGCACGGTAAAATCCCTGCAATATTTTGCAGACAATTAAAAACCAAATTGCTAATACTTGTGAGAATGAAGCGATTGAATTATTTTAATAAACTTAGAACTTTTACTGTTATAGAAAAGTCTTTATCTCATAGAAATGAGAAATAATTTATATGATCAAGAGTGGTGTCATTGGTCACCTTCTTTCCCCATGCGATTTTCATTTAATGGTTATTTTTTGAATTAATTTGTTTTTCATTGTTATCAAATTACTAAATACTTTTATATCAACTGAAATGTAATAAATGAATAATTTTTTTAAAATTACTAATGGGAATCATAAAAAAACTAGCTTACCTATTAATAGAAAAAAAAAATATGTGCAGCACAAGTATTGTTGAAAATTATAAGCCCGCCACGCAGGAGTTGCGTAAACTAAGAGAATTCCTGATTGAAGTTGATAAGGCCAGAGGTTAAGTGTCTGGACTCATGGTTAATTAAGAATTAAGAATTTTGAAATTTTGATTGTTTGATGGGCTCTCTTATTTTTTTTAAATATAGAAAAAAAATTCGTATTTATCCTTTAATGCATACCTTTAATAGAATTATTTAATTTGTTTTTATTTGGATGAAAAAATGGGTTTGAGAGGTAGCCCAAAATGTAATATGGTAAAAACTTTGTTATTTGAATTCCGAAAATATCTATAGAACATAATAATTGTAAAATATAATTGTCTAACGTTTATGATCTATAATTTTTTACGAAAAATGCTTATTGAGAGTTTCTCAATTCTTTATTATTCATTATTAATCAGATTCTTCGTCTTGTTTAATGCTAAATGGAAAATTTTGTTAAGAGAGGTTATAGCGCAAAAAGAAAGTGTACAATTTTCCGGTCTCTACTCTCTTACACATGTTAGCTATTGAGAAATAGTAAGCCTAAAAAAAATTATTTTAAAATTAACTCATTATTAAGACACCTCATTAAAGTTTGGAAATTAATCACAATTTTAAAAAAAACTAATATATCTACAATTTCTCAATTAATTAAGCAAGCTAACTGGAACTTGTTCACGTAGGCTTCGTCGGTCGTCAGATGTATTTACCATTTCATCTTCCGGGTTGGACCGAGTCAAATTGTTATTTGCCGAGCTTTCGCACATCANATGCTTATTGAGAGTTTCTCAATTCTTTATTATTCATTATTAATCAGATTCTTCGTCTTGTTTAATGCTAAATGGAAAATTTTGTTAAGAGAGGTTATAGCGCAAAAAGAAAGTGTACAATTTTCCGGTCTCTACTCTCTTACACATGTTAGCTATTGAGAAATAGTAAGCCTAAAAAAAAAAAAATTATTTTAAAATTAACTCATTACTAAGACACCTCATAAAATTTTGGAAATTAATCACAATTAAAAAAAAACTAACACATCTACAATTTCTCAATTACTTAAACAAGCTAACTGGAGCTTACACTTGACTTATATGGGTCTACAAACATGGAACTCTTAACATACTCAACATATCAAATATGTATTCAATCCTAAACCTCATCTCTTAGCTAGAATGAAACAAAACCTCAACAAATATACGTAGCTCATTGAACTACAATGGACAGAAGCCACCGAAATTTATGATTAAGTCTAATACAATCCCCATTCGGACTCAACGAATTAAAATCTTCGTTTGATTGAGAATATATCATTTGTATCACTACACAAAAATGTACTAAACGTCTTTACCCGCTTTCACAAGAAACTACAAAACCATCCAAAATCACTTTATATGAAAAAAAAAAAAAAAAAAAAAAACGGGAAAAAAATGACCTTCGAGAACCTCTGTTTTCAAAGCACTTTTGACTGGATAAATGAATAAAACTACCTTTATATATAGAATGTTTCCTGAATTTTGATCTTTTAAATACTTTATAGTATATCTTCACGGAATAAGGAGTTCAAAAGATAAGGGATAATAAAGCAACCAACAAATATTTATTTCTCCAACTTTAAANCAAGCCCATAAAACCCTTCAAGAAGAGAGGATTTGGGACTTACCTGAGTAGGTTGCTTCTTGTTCGTTGAGCATTGTTGGAATCCATCACTCGTATACGGTACCATACCTATGGTATCATGTGGTACCGGTGTGTATATCACCATATAGATATGCATAAAAAATATTTGTCTCCAACATCACATGAAAGAAAGCTTAATTATTCCAAATCCATGCGAACATATTGAGCAACATAATCACCTGGTCTGGATACTCCCTAGATTTCTCTAAGCTAGTTCAAAATTCCCGAAAGTTAAAATAAAATTCTTGGTGATGGGGAGGATGACACAAGTAGGCCGGCGGGTGTTGGACGGTGCCCGCGGAGGGCACATCAAGCTCTGCGGTAGTTGCGGCGGGAAAATCAAGAAGAAACGCTGTCCAATGAAACGCAAGAGCTGTCCGAAGAGGAGGAGGCCGCGTCCTCAGTGCTGCCCCAAGAAACGCAAGAAGTCCTGCATAAGGCGCTGCGCACACGAGAACGCCCAGGAAGAGCAGACAAATCAGCCACCCACTAACCTCTCTTGAAACAAGTAATAAATCCCATGTTTCCTCTACTTGTCTCGCAGTTTTACTTTTTCATTTAAGCTTACTCCGTGTAGAGTGCCCAAGAAGTAATATTAGAAGCAGAGAGAATATTTTATTTAAAAAATTCGGCAAAATCTCACTAAAAAAAATGTTGCTTATCTTTTTAAATATGAGAGCAATAGCAATAGCATTCCTCAATAGCAATAGCAATAGCACCCTCAATAGCATTCCCTCAATAGCAATAGCAATAGCATTTCCTCAATAGCATTCCTCAATAGCAATAGCATCCACAATAGCATTCCTCAATAGCAATAGCATCCTCAATCCTCAATAGCAAATAATAATTTAAATCCTGAATAGTGTGAATATTAAAATGAATTAATTTCTTTTTAAAGGTAACTTGTTGACCGTCGAGTTTTATGAGGAGAGGATTGTCTTGAATTCGGTCATGGGAGCTGAAAAACCTATTTGCCACCAAAAAAGTTTTCATTTCAGCCAACGTTTTGGCCTTTATCAGACTAATTAGGGTGACTCCTGGTTTACAGTGACATGGTCATTAATTAGTCACTGTAGACCAGGAGTCTCTTTCTCTCTAACCCCATTACCCTACTTGCCCTGATGAAGGGCTGAAATTCAGTCCGAAACGATGGCGAAAATAAAAACTATCTTGGTGGCAAATAAATTTTTAATTCTTCAGCTTAATTTCAGACACTAAAATTTTAGTTAAAATCTTTTCCCTATTACGATTCCAAGCTGCTTCCAGAACAGAAATTAGAAAATTTTAAATTTTGTTTATGTATAAAACCACGTACCATTCCTCACACCCCAATTTAAAATATAAGCTAGCTACTAAATAAGTAGTAACCCATGATGCAACTTCAAAAAACAGATTACCCTTCGAAGCTAAAAATTTAGACTACTCAAATATATATAAAGAGAGAGAGGGAGTCTGTACGTGTTCGAGTTTCCGCAATTATGAAAATATAGAAATCAAAATTAATTATTTAAGCTTATTTTTACAAACGATTAGTCGAGTTCATTAATGGCTAATCAGTGGAAGAAAGCGGGTTTTGGAAGGGAAAAAAAAATTGAAGAAGCGCCAACACCTTCGTTATTGTTAGAGTTACGAAAAATCAATTGATATAAATAAAATAAATTTTATTTAGTACAAATATAACATAAGGATAATATGTGATTTTGTAACCTTCTTATTCTATTGCTTTTTTACGAAAAACGCATACATTAAAAACATTTCAGAATGTAACTTCCTACGAAATAACATAGGATCTTCTCATTCAGGATTCACTTTTCTCTATTTTACATAAACTCTAACTACTAATGGTTTGCCTTTGTTTATATCAGAAGAAAACCTTTTAAGATTAAATTCTTCTAACTTTTATTGCAGTAGATACAATTCTCTTCAATGCAAGGTACATTGCAGAAAATAAAATCATTTCATTGAAATTTTAAATTCTAGATAAATCCTCACGTTGGCGGGTTCGACTTTATAAGAGTTATCATTAAGGACACTTCAAACCAAATGCAGGGAACAAACTTGGGGAGACTCACTTGATTTGTTTTTTTCTTCAAGAGTCAGTCTTCCCTTCAACCACTTAAGATCATGGAGGGAGGGGAGTCTACAGGTTGCCACCCTTTCTAAACATCCATGGTTCAGGACTAGCTTTTCTTTATTGATAAAACTGAAATAATAAATTTTATGAAAAATAAAATTAATATAATAACATCGTGGTGGGCTCGTTTTTTTGGGATGTGGTTCTGATTGTAGAATTTTTGAGAAAAACATTGCTCTGCTTTCAGCATTTTGGGGCCAACTATCTTAATAATCTTGGTAGATGTACTATCACTTCCCACTACTTCACTGGTCCTTCGATTTTCTACAGCCTTCCCACCTCTTTTAAACCTCTCTTCCCACAAAATCTATCAGCATATTCTTCCTGGTCATTATTCTGATCTCTTGTTTTCTTTTTACCCTGAATTCTGAACAGCTTATCATAATTTCTTCAGCATTTATATATTTATGCAATAATTCCTTTTGTTATCAGTGACAATATTTCCACAATCTTATCTAACATTCCTCCAAAGTACTCCACCATTTCCCAGAAGCATTTAATGTTTCCTTTTTAATTTTTGCTTAAATATCGTCCAAAATCTTCCTATTTATTTTTCTTGTCACCCTCACCACAATCATTCCTCTTGTGATATACAATTCTTACCCTTAAGTTTTACTTTTTGCATAATCCTTCCAAGCTGACTTCTTTCTCAATAGCTAGTTTAACTCAGTCATTCCTAATTCCAGTATATTTTTATTCATATTCTTCTAAAACTTTGTCTAGGATGCAGTAATAACTTACTTCTTTCAACTTTTCAACCAGGGTCACAGCTTATATCTTCCTTTTTTTCCAGTAGCTTAAATACACTCCTTCATCTTATTATACGGTTTATTTGATCATATAATGTGTAAACATTTATACAACTTTCAACTCTCTCTTCTGCCAAAATTGTTATTTTATGAAAAAGTTCATAGGAGAAGGAAGAATTTCCCATTAAGTCAATCAGCTGCTAACCATTCCACTTCCTACAATTTTCTCCTCCGCTAGAGACATAGGTGATACAGTAGTACAATTCCACTCTGCCGATAAAGTCTCACATAACGATTTTACTTATTTTACTTAAGCTCATAAAGGCAGACCTCTCAGGTTGTGTAAAAATATTTCAAGTATTTGCATCCTCTGTTGTTGATAACCATATTATGGTTACTGGGTAAATCGGTAATGTTACATCAATCGATATTTGTGAGATTGGTTTCCATTTAGACACTTTTGAATTTAGGCTGTTCTCCTGTATTGATCCTACTTCTTTTGCTCTTATCCCAACTGGAATTCCTGAATAAATCCAGGTAAGGTGTAGTCCTTCACAAGGTGCAGTTCTCTCTATCTTTTTTAACTTCATTTATTCTCAAAGTGTGACTCCAACATTTCCTCAACAATTTCCACTTCCTTTCCAGAGAGTGTTCTAAAATTCCATGTGGCTAGTCTTGTATCCTATAAAGGAGGTCTCTTTTCCCCAGGAAAACTGACCTGATACTTATAGACCCTCAGATGGAAGGGTGGCTGGACTGTTCCCCCAGAACTGGGTCCCTATTTTTCCAAAAGTTCTTATTAGGCATTTAAACCACCTCTCCTCAAACATGATTTTGCAGGGATCTCTCATTCACAGTCTAGATGTGCTCTCTAGTGGACAGGTTCGTTGAGACCAATAAAAATTAAGAAAACAAAAAATGTAAAGCTTTATGCTTTTGTCAGAATGGTAGAAACCTTAGATAAATGCAATATTTAAACTATTACAGTATTTAAAAACGTTCAACCCCCTTTGAATTGTTGGTTCAAATTGTTGAGGATTTGAAAAAAATATAACTTATTTATTATAAAAAATATTTTATTATTCAAATCTCAAGATTGTATCCCTGTTCAATCCTTTCTCATTATTTGTGTTATTAATATTAGATTTTTGAAAAGCATATATAAAACACATCAAGTGTGAAATGTTAAGTTCTAAAATGTATGATATACATTTCTTTTATTGAAAATGCACATTTCATATTTAGAAATATAATGAGGGTAAAACAGATCCCCCTCTATTTAGTTTAGCTTTTTTCCATAAAAGGTTGAACTTTTTTGATAATTGTTAAAATGAAGGAAGAGTTAGGGATATGGAAGTAAGAGAGTATAGAAAAATCAGTAATTTCTTAGTTATTGCCAGCTTCTAAATATTCTGAAATTTAGGCTCAAGCAGACTAAGTTTCTAATAAAGTTATTTAATCTGAAGGAGTTGATTAACTTCTTCTGGCCAAGTGCAAAAATGAAATAAAGTTTCTCTAATTTAAACAAAATTTTAGGTAGATGATTGTAAAATCTTAAACTGAAAGATAGTTTCTCTAGATATTTCTTTCCTTGCTTTTTAATTTCTTCGTTACTAAATTATTTATTTATTCAGAGAAAAATTAAAGTATGCTTCTCTTTATATTACGATAAAGTAACTTGACTTTTTGTATTATATTAGTAGTATATAATTTTTAATTGATTAAATTAAGTTTTAAAGTAAATACTCTGTTCTACTTATGTAGTCCATAAAAACTTAAATTTTTAAACCTTAAAATGGAGTATCTTAAACAAAAGCCAGATTGCATTCATCATAAACTATCTGTAAAAGCCATAAAAAGTTATTTTTTTTACCAAACAAATCTTCAAACTGTTTCTTAAAACACATTTCTGTGTATCAGAGCAGCACAAATGTGATGTTTCTTGCTGTTGTCATCTCTCCACCAAACTAATAATATTAGAAATATTGGATGGAATTTAGGTTACTTTATGGGAAGATTGTTTATGTTCAATAATTTCTGTTAATAAAATAAATAACCCATCAAACTGATTTGAAATATTTAATATTCATAAATTAGAGAAAGTTTATAACCTGAAACTCGTTACAGTATTATAGGACTATAGTGATTACAAGGAGCGGTGACTCTTTTCCTATCCCGGGTAATGCCAGTCCTCCATTAGGAGAGAGAATACTAACCTCCAATTGGAGTACTAGCACCAGCACTATAGCATAACCTGGCAGGGAACCATGAAACTAATAGCTTAAAAAAAGGATTCCAACCCAGGAACTTAACATAAGAGTCACACACGCTAACCACTACACCAGGGGCGCCTCTTTATATACATATGTGTGTATTTCTATGCTTTATAGTGCACTTATTAGCATACATTTTGAAGGGATTGAAATTTTTCTAACTTCATTTCAAAGATACTATGATAAAATAATATAATTTGGCACAGAAACTGCCCATCAAAAAATGAGTTCTCATTTAGAACTCCAAATCATTTGACTTCTATTAATATAAAACACATCTTGATTATTAGAAGGTATTTTACAGGGGGAATTCTATTTCACTTTTTGAAACATACTAGCTTATGGACCACCTCTTAAATTTTGAATCCTCGCTTTCACTATTACATCAATATTCACTACCTGAAAAGACCATAACCATAAAGCTTTGTGCATTAACAATAATAAAGTATTTGCAGGAGAACCTATATCATTTTTCATCCATGGAGAGTATCGTATCCTGGATAGATAATTTATAAAATCTACCCATATAACCAACATGGTCTAAAATAGACGTTCTCTGATCTCTCCACTTCCTTTATCAATTTTGGACTTACTCATATTTATTTCTCCCACTATTCGTAGAAACATTTAGGATCTGTTCTGGTTTTAATTTTTCTTCTAATGCATAGATGCTTTACAAATGTAATAGAATATGTTCTAATAGAGTTTTGAGTGAACCCCAACAAAAAACATCTACTAGTAAGAGAATATGGTTGTAGGCATAAAAAAAAAAAAAAAATATGTAAAAATATATATAACTCATGGATCCAAAGATTGGACTCTGATGCCTTGGTCTAAGCTCTGAATTTAACCCAAAATTCTTTAAATTCGCTTAAGAAAATTAAAATATAATAAAAACTAGTTTGTTGGTTCACAAAAATAATTAAATTGAGTCAAAAGCAGGTAAAATTTAGATATTTATTCTTGAAATTTCATTTATTCTTTAACATTTAATATATTTTGTTTTTATTACTGTATCAAAATAACAAATTTTGATGAATGACAAAATTAAAATAATCCAGCAAAAAAGAATATTAAAGAATGGTAACATAAAATTGGTCATTCCTAATTAAAGTACAATTAAATAAAATTTTATCCACAATATACAAATAAGCGTTATAACTTTAATTAGAAAAATACATCAATAGAATGAGTTTTGCACCAAAGTTCAAAAAGAATTTACTTCTTTGGATATAATGCATATATGTGATCTTCACAATAAATAAATAAATCAGACATTATAATTGTAGCTCAATAAACTTCTGGTAGCATTATCATGATCATGTATTATTACTGATTTTTCCAGTGATTATTTCCTTTGCACACTTATAATTACTTTAAAGAAGGATAAATTCATAGATTTTGTTACTTTAAGGGCCCTTATTATCTAAGGTATAGAATTAATTTATTGATTAAAGAATATTCTAATAGTTCATTCAATTCAATAATAAACAAATGACAAATATTAGTTTAAGTAAATCAGTGTTATTTTAGAGAAATATTTGGTACAATCCACTAATTAAATCATTTTAATTTTATGAAAATTACACAACAGCTTTCATTTGTAAAGAGGTTAGTTATTTGAAAGAATTATTCTCATCATTTTAAAAATAAAATTATAGATTCTCATGACTTTTAGAGACTACTTATTTAGACAGATATAAAAAGCAAGTTCAACCAAATTGTTACAACCATTTTAAAGTAAAAGAAAAGACTCCAGGAAGAAACTTGTGTCTTTTAACATCAGTAATCCTGGATCCATCATCCTGGACTATTATTAGGGCTATATTATCTGGTATTAAAAAAGAAGGCCCTAAAGCAACAAAATTCCACATTGTTTGTATTAATAAACCAATGAATTGGGATAAAAATTAAATTTATTGACCAACACATTATTGAACCTTGCTGCAAAATTATAAAAATACTCTTAACATAATATTATATTTACAGTTTTAAAATAATGAAAGGAAACTTTTAATTTTCTAATTAATAATAACTTTACATAAGAAACTTTAAATAATTTATTTTGGTTTAGAGAGCTTCATAAATATAATTTCTCAGATTAATAGGTTTTAATCCTTTATAGCTAACATTCCCAAAACTTTATTTACAAAAGATGATATGAAAAAAAAAAGTAAATTGCTGATAAATTTATTTTTAAAATTACTTATAGAAATACTTCACCATGATACAAGTGCAATAAATAAAATAAAGAATATAAGAAGTAAACTTTTTTTGTTGTCTTGGAATTTCTGTATTGATGGACAAGAGTTTTGAAATAATCATGTCTTAAAAATGTAAGCCTAAATTCATGATGAACTTCTTTTTTTTTTCTTTTGTTAATTTCAAAGGTAACAATATATTGAGGGAAAAAAAATCAATTTGGTTATCTCCAATTTAGGACACATAATAATGATGAATTAAATCGCTTGATCAGTTTCTTTCAGCTATCATATTTAAAAGTAATTTTGTGATTATTAATACAGTTGAAATAATTTAGAAAAATATGTTTCTAAAAGTTAACACGTTAACTGTGTGAATGAGCAAGTAAAAAATTTATCTTAATTTTTATCTCAGTAAAAACCCAAAACATTAGCCAATTGAAGCAATAATAATAATAATAATAATCATTATCAAAAAGTATATGTTAAGAGAAAAGGGAGAGACCTGAAAGATGTCCACAGGTTAAGAAAATATTAAAATCATTATAATAATAAAGTATATTATGTTATATTTAAACTATGAAATAAAATGAAGGTAAACTATTGAATCTATTTATCAAGGTTTTAAACAGCAGTTTATTCAATTAAGCAATATAATAAACTTTTTTTTAAACTCATTTAAAAGAAGGATTATTGTGGGATGGCATAAACATAACTTTATCTGAGCAATACTTTATAAGGTGCTTTTGCAAAGTGGGATGTTTTATTTTATGTAGGAGGAGCATGTGCATACAGGTGCACAAGAAGTGTTTGTACTTCTCACGCACATAACTGGTGATGTAACAATAAATATTTTTGTTCTAGTTCGTGCATTTATTACAAAACATGTTTCAGCTTTTGCAACTAATACTAAAGAGGGTTTTGCTTTTTGAGTATTCTTGGATAAAAAATTGTGCGACTGAAAATTTCTGAAAAAATGATTTGTGTTAGATATGTCCCGCTGAACCATCAGGAAAAACTACAAGCAAAAAATACCTGCTTCTTAGCCCAACAAATGAAGAGTTGCAGAGATGGACTTCATGGCGAAATAGAACAAAGTTGTTTTTATAAAAGAAAGAATGTTATTGGAATAGTGTTCCTGGTGAAATGGGTTTTTGAAGGATTATGCCGAGGGACTCCCAAAATTTTTTTGTAAGCTTTCCAAGATACAACAGCTAACAAATGACTTGCATAAAAGCATAAATTTTACTAGGAACATTTTTTTTAACACTGGAAATGGTGGGAAATGGAAATGATACGAATATTGTTCCATTGATGGAATTCGTTCGTAGGAGGTATACAAATTGTGATGTATTCAAGAAGTTGGTGGATACCTAGAGTTTTTATTTATAATTTTTTTTCTCTTCTTTTTTAAAATATTTTTCAGTATTATTATAACCACTGAAAAGTGATAAAGAGTAAAGGAAAATAATATCAAATGATGTCTTGTACTATTTATAATACCATAAAAAAGTATTTGAAGAACTTTGAATGACCATGAAGGTAAAATATAAGCACTAATTAAAAAAATAAAGTGATAAATATAACAACAGGAATAAAACATTTAAGCTTTTTTTTTTATTGTAACATATCATCATAAATAAAAGTCACAATATAAATGTAATTATATTACCAAAAGCACCATTATACTAAAATATCTATAGATTACATCTTAATTATATGTCTTTAAAGAAAAACAAAATAAACAAATACATGTGTAGGTATATATAACTTTGTTAATTGAAATATAATATATAACAAAGCATTCTCGCACTGAGCAGAAGGCATGTTCTTCACAAAATAATTATTTCACAGCAGCAAATATTGTCATATAAATCTTAGTGCCTAGCTTCAAGACTAGAAAGTGAATTACTTTACATGATGAAACCTCATAAATAAACATATAACCACTGGTTACATTTTTATTTTTAAAAACATAAATTTGAAGAGATAACTGACAGCAATTAAACAGTACTTTATATACAATAATAACACACTATGGTCCCCTACTCAAAAGCAAACTAGTAATTTCAACAAGGAAAATGAAAAACTATCATTTTTAGTAATATTCTTTGTGAGATTAAAAAAAAATTAATTTCTTTCCAAACAATACCATGATTCACAAAAAAGTCAGAAAAATGTGTATTTATTCATACTAGTAACTCTTATTTATAAATATATATCACAGTACTTAAGACATTAAAATTTTCTTCAAATGAAAATTTATCTTTAACATTTTATTTGAAAAATATAAAAAAGGCTATTTCCCATATTTTGCACGATCCAGCGGCAGGCCATAGAGGCATTAGAGGCAACAAATGTTATACTTGTATTTATTCTCGACCTGTGATACATTAGAAAAGGTACTTAATATTTTTCACTTGTTTCAATAAAACGTTGTAGGAAAGAAAACATTTTGAGAGAATATTACTAAGAACAACACAAATTCAATAAATTGTAGCCGTTAATACCTAGCATTTATTTCTTATTCAACATTTCCACATTAGAAATTTAAAAAATCTTGTATTCTTATTTGACTACCTTCCCACCCACATATCAGAATATAAAGTAAAATCATTTAAATTTAGATTGAACTACAACTGGTTCAATTTAGAATATTAATGTAATCTTAATAGTTTGACTTTTATGCCTTTAGTTTTTAAACTTATATTTCAATATTATATTAACTTTAAAAATATTTTTCAATACCTCTCGGCAGAATAACTCAATTAGGATTGATTGATCCCTACAGATAGTAGAAGGCTTACATTTTAATTTTAGCACATTCCATAAAATATCAAAACTAAATTATATAACTGCAATATTATAATTAACATAATTATAGGGCTTTAGTTCAATTATATTGCATACTTTTTGTGCAACTTAAAATCAAACAATATTTGATAAATTTGGATATTAATATAATAACAGTCTAACTAGCAAAACTACAATATTTAGAATGTGCTGATTAATGGACAATTCAGGAAAAAAAAAAATCTTTCTTTATAGATAGTGTTTAAAAATTTTAATATTGATATAGGAGGTAAATATAGTTTAAATAGAAAGAAAGAAAAAACCTTTGAAAGATATCTTGAGTTTCAACGAAGAAAGAGTTAACTGACAATCAAATTCAACATGATGACTCTTGTCTATCTTGTGAATAGATATTATAGGTAGATATCAAAACTTTTAGTTACCTCATCTAAATTTTTATAAATCAAATTCATAATTATTATAGACATGGTTTTGTTGTAAATACATTCAATTAAGGAACTAAGAACATGTTTCCATGTCATATTTTTTAATTGTAAAAAAAAAAAGATAAATGTACTTTTTACTCACATCGCACTGTCAATTTTAGATTGTACCAACTACCAACCAATGCCAATTGGGATTCATGCCTAAGTGCCCTGCAAGGCCTTGTTGCTATATGTAAGAACATAATTTTATATTATAAATTGACAAATTTAATTGAAATACAAGTTTCAGAAATGTATAGAAATTTATAAAAGTATTTATTAAAATATACTCCAGCTATATGAGATTAAAAATACAAATGCTTATCACAAAAATAAAAAATAAAAATAAAATAAATAAAAGAAAAGGTATATAAAATATATAATTACAAAAACATTGCCTTAAAGTATAAATCAGTCAAATTTTGCCAAAAAGGCAAAATATATGACATTTGTGCTAATAAGCCCCACCCAAAACTAAAATAAAAATAAAAATAGTAGGCTTAGAAAAGAAAAGCTAGAACATAAGTAATGAGTTAAATTATTTTGATTTGATTCAATTAATTAATCAGTCAACTGAGAAGTTTAGTTCCATGAATACTTACTAATTAAATAAAAAATTAGGTACATTTGAAGAAAATATATTTTTGAAGAGTAGAGTTTTAACTTTTTATCCTGACATAAAAACATAAAATATGAGCCATCACAGGGTCCAAGAATATTAAAACGACTATAATAATACTTAAAATAAAAGAATTTAAGGCATTTTTGAGGGAAGAAAGGAGAGATGAGGAAGAAAGGGACAGACTGAGGAAGCATGTGAGGAACAGTCCAGTATGAGAGAATATTAGAGTAGAAGGAAGACGAAGGGTGTGAGGACAAATCGGAAATGTTATTCGCTTGGTATTTGTTGGCTTGATGTAAAAAAAAAAAAAATAATAAATAAAAAATTGAAGGCTTGTAGATGCTTCAATACAATAGTTCATTGATTAAAAATTTTTAGAAGGTTAATCTGAGCTAAATCAAAGTTAGACTCTTAATCGTAAACCTAAATCAATGTAAGTTCCAATTCGATGTCTAACCAAACTGAAACATTAGACAGAGACTCAATTAAGAACAAAGAGATTCTTAATTAATAAAAAATCCTGAAAAGATTACTTATTCCTAATCCACCACCCTGAACATTTTTTACATAAATGTGGGAAAATTTTTTGCACACAGCATTCAGTGCCTTTAAGAGGTAAAATTTACTGTTTTTTTTCTATTGTCATTTTGCTTATTAATCTTATTGCTTGAATAGCACAATGGACATCATAAATAAGTGCATAATTAATATGAGTAGGCATGAGAAATTATTATTTTCAATTTTAGGGGTTGATTATTAATTTTTTTTTAGTAAACAAAAAATTGCCAATGTTATATTTAACTATTAACTATTAAATATGTTATATTTAAATATTTGGAGTAACTTCACTCAATTTTTTAAAACTATAACAGTATTAAAAAATATTAATTTTAATATTCCTAAAATTAGTAGCTTTAGTTATTTGTGGGCAACCAATAAATTTTAAGAAATCTTCAAATACTGAATTTTATTTTTAAAGTTAAGCAGTGAGAACGATGTAGATTCTCTTGAGTTTCTTGTAAGCATGCATTGCTTTTTTTTTTTCCTTATATTCACAAATATTGTAGATGGGTATTAGCATACTTGTAAACTTGTAATACCCAAATTATGAAAAAATGACATTGAGTTAAGATAATAAATTTTAATTAAAAGAAAGGAGCTCATAGTACTTTAAAATAAAACCTCAATACTCACAAAATTCCACTCTTAATTTATATTTATGAAAATTAATTGAAATTTATATTACAAGGTGCTAATAATGATATAAAATGTTAAAATTTCAACTTTATATATTAAGAAGAGGATTAGTGGCTTAGAAACATTAGTGTCCTTAAAGTGTGAGATCTTTAGAGAAAACTCAGATTGGTGAATACAATATAGTCTAGGTGGAGGAAAGTTCTATTTCAAATATATCAGTTGTTTTTATATAAAAAAAAGTTAATTTTTAAGTTTCATAAGAGGGATCTGCATACAACGCAAAATTATTTTGAGTGAAATAGAGTTTATTTAAAATTAAAATGTTTTATAGATTTTTAATTTGTTCTCTTATTTGTACAGTAATTAATTCTAGAATGAAGAGAATGATTATTTCCTTCCTTTTAATGTTAAACACTTAGTTCTGTAATTATTTTACTCTTCTCTATACCCTCATATCTATGCTAAAATAATAAATTAAATTGAGCTAAGCAAGTCGAAGTTTTTTTGTTTTTTTAAAACTTATAATGAATAATATTATAATTAAAACATCAACATAGAAAAATTAAATACATTACAAGACTTCATTTTTCCTTTTTAATATCATAATTAATAATAATCATAATCTATATAACCCATAGTGAGTTGAACAAGTGTAATTATCACATAGGAAATTACATAACTTAACAGTCTCCTTCTTGGGATTAAACTAATTGATCATTTACATGTAAGTATTGATTGAAACTAAACTTTCTCAGAACGGTATAAAACATGTTTATTTTACTATTGGATTAACAATAAACAATTAAGATAACAATAAATATTTCAAATATAAACAAATGTAAAATGTAAATTTATTAATAAAATATACAATAATTAAATAACAAGTCAACTATTAATAATAAATAGAAATTCAACTGTGATTAGAAAATTAGTCAGATTAAAAAGAAAACAAAATTAAACAGTAGGCCAATTTGCCAGTAATTTTGGCAGACGGGATGTGAGGGCGGCGAAGAAGACTTCTTCTATCTGGGGACAGTCAGTGTGTTGTTGTTTGATAGTTTGCGTACAGCAAAAGGGCTTTGTGCTATTGAACACCTGTGCATATAAAATAACAATAGAAGACAAATATCCAAAATTATAAAAATATCAATAAATCCATTTAAAAACTGTAATAAAAAGACTGTAAAATTTTTGAGAACTTGTTATTAATCTTTCAAAGTTATAAATTTTTTATGAAAAAATTAAGAAATTCAGAGGTTTTATGATTATGCTTCCAGTGCTCTATCACTAATATTAAATACACAACTATGTGAAGAAATTAGTATTCAATATCAGCAACCAAAAGCATAAGTCTTAATGAAATTTTTTTAGAAGACTGTAGTTATTTTACATTTGCTTGAAATGAAAGTAATTGTATATTAATGGGTGATATTATTAATGAAACACAATAGGACTTTCATGCGGACCATAGCTATGGTGATCAATAGAATAGCTAATAACTAAGAAATCAGCTTATATGTGGCACCTTTAATGCCTTCTACATGTATCAGACTAGGTTCATTTAACTGGTTATTCATAATTAGCCAATTAATAAGTAATCGAGAATGTGTGAAGCAGTTACAATTTAAAACTATATTTGTTTAAACATTTTCTGTAAGTAACCCTATAAGTTACTAATTAGATAAACACCAATGACTAACTAACTTTACAAGAATAACACACAAATGATTAATCAGCAGATTCGAGTAATAAATTTGAATTTAATTATTAAAAACAGTTGAATAAATGCTGTATTCCTTAAGTTTTCAATAGCTTTGATTTTCTTATTTTCACTCAATAAGTATCGACCTAGCTTGTCAGTAGGAGACATAGGAACAACTAAGAACAGTTAGAAAAATTATTTTTAAGTTACTAATCAAAGTGATTACTAAAAAAAAAAAAAAAATGTGGTCTTACAAATATTAGTGAATTTTATGTCCCTTAAATTTAAAAATATGTTAGAGTGGGGAGGTGAAAAATTTCCCAACTATAATAGTGATCTATAATTACATTATTTTTTGCAATCTTTCTTATTTAATGAAGAACTCACAATAAGAACTTTTAAAATCTACTGGAGACTAAAGAAAAAGCAAGAACCCAACATATAATTCAGATATCTTACCCCATCATATGACAAACTAGTTTATACTGCTATTGGACATATTTATTTAAAATGAATGGATACATTAAGTCCATAAATAGAGATTTGTCTTACCATAGAAAGAAAGCAGTAAGTAGATTACAAATGTTTGGTATTGTTTGAAGACAAAACAATTCTTGGACTGCAATTATTGGTACTTCCCCCAAAAAATTGTTTTGAAATTACCTTGACTTATTCTTTTTTTTTTTAAATCCTTCCCTTTGAGAGAATATACTGAATTGCAAGAAATATTCATTAATTATTACTTTCTAAAAAGAGAATATTTAAATATATTATAATTATGTTTGAGTAATTTTTAAATTATATATTTGTATTTAGCTATTTTATATTTTTTCATATTTAAATTAATACAAAAATAAAATATATTTTTCAGCATATATTTCCTCAATAATATTTTATTGTATAGAACTATTTCTTCTTCTAGATGCCCATGCTTCAACTACAAATGGTGTAAGCCATTATTGAAATGCTCATGAAAAAGTATACAAAAAAAAAGCTAAAATACCAAAGTGGTTTTCTATTTGAAAAATAGAAAAGTGAAACCAACCATTTTAATTACACCCTTAATTTTCATCCATAAAATGAGTTTTCCTACAAATATTACACAACATAAATTTTAGGAAAACACTCAAGATTTATAAGGCTCTATAATATTTCACAAGCTTCAAAACAGCAATAGCTAAATCGCTAATTGAAACATCTTCAAAGTGAAACATTAATCTTGAATCATGTTTAAGAGGAACAGACTTTTTAGTAAACTAATATCAATTAACACAAAATTGAACCATATTTCAAATTATTTTTGAAATACCATTTGATCTGCATGCATATTTATTTCAAGAAAACATGTAAAAAGTCTCATATCATTATTAAAGAATAAATGTTTGCTTTAGATACTGGGCATACATTTGGGCCTTGTCTTTGTCAGAAGAGACCCGGAAACCATCTTCTCGATGTAAGGTGGCAGAAGATTCATGATATTTTAGAATTCTGTGAGTAGCAGTCCAGAGGGATTTGTCTGATCTTTAGTGGCTAGACAGGTAGGCAGTAAATGCCTTATTTTGTAAAGCACCTAATTTTTATTTTACGAGATGGGATAGCTGGTTGAAATCCCTACAATCTGAGGGATGCCTGTACCTCTGGAATAGGGCTCGAGCTTGACGCTTAGCTAGTATGTTTTTAATGGAATCAGAGAGGGGTTCAGCTGAATTAATGAATTTACTCATAAATAAGTAAATAAGTGAAGTGGGTGCTGGTGGGTTTTAAGTTTGCCTTCCAAAATCTTGACAGTAAAGAACTAGACACCATCATCCAGCTCTTCAGAGGTTTTCAAGGAGATTTCGAGATCAAGCGACTCTTCTAGTAGAGTCCAGTCAATGGGATGATTTATTAAGGTTGGTGGCAATTGTCTAGGGGTGGGTGTGAGAAACAGTGTAAAGATGGATTGTGGTCAGAAGAAAGTTCATTTAATGTTTTTACCGAGTGATGGAAGGGAAGAAGATTTTTATAAATTAAAAAATATATGATGTTAGGAAGACAGTTAACATCAGTGGGCCAGTAGGTAGGAGAGGACAGATTTAAAATGGAAAGATTACGAGAGGAAACAGCATCATACAGAGCACAGCCATGGGAACTGGTCGTTCTCAAGCCCCACTGCAAGTGTTACGCATTACAATCACTGCCAGAGATGAAACGAGGACCTAAGGATTTAAAGTGTTCTTATAGCTGATTTGAGGAGATGGATTTGTTAGAAGGACATTGCACTTCAGATAGGACAATTGGAGATATGGAAGTTTGGATGGACACTGAAGTACATTAAAGAGAATCCTTGGGAGTGGAAGGTATTAAATAATAAGTAAGGAAAGTGTGAATAAGGAGCACAGTCCCACCATGAACTCATCCGTCTGGGTGATCAGTTCGGTATGTATAGCATCCTGGTATCTTTAGCTTTTTATTCTTTATAAGCCGAGTTTAAGTAAGTAAAAGTACGTCTATATCTTGATTTTCTGGAGTCAGTTTCAGTTCATTTGTATGTGTTTCAATGCCATTAGCATTCCAAAGGAGGATGGAAAAGGAACTCAGAGGGAGCAGATTCATTTCACAGAGGAAGAAGTCATGTTAGTGACTTGTCACTGTTGTGAGGAGGTTTATAAGAGGAGTGATGGAGGCACAGAATTCGGAGAAGAAGGACTGAATCATGGCTTGGAGGTCATTAAATGCTGGTGGTGGAGGAGGAACATAAGATGATAGGTCGCTCACTTCTGGAAGGCTGGCATTGTGGAAGAGGTTCTCTTGACTAGGCTGCTCTTGGATAACTGGCTGGGTCGCCCGGGAATAAGATAACCCTGAGCTCACTTTTTTGGCAGGGGGTGGTGGAGGTCTTCGAGCTAAAGGCGCTTTGTGTAAGAGTGAGCTGAGTCCGTTACTTTAGATCTTTGTAGATCTGGCAACCTTTATAATTGGAGGGATGATTTTTCTGGCAGAGAGCACAGACAGCAGGTGTACGCGAGACTTCTGAGAGTCCACTGTGAGGTGTGCACCTCCACACTTGTCACATTGGGCTCCATACTCACTGTAACCCTTTTTATGTCCGTACTGTTGACATTAGTGGGGCTGTAAAATGTCCCTGTGAGGATGGGGCTTCTCCACCCATATTTCGCAATGGAAGAGTAATGAGATATTATATTTTTCTTCCACATTTCTTGTAGGCTCCAGATCAACGAAGAACAATGGCAGTGGATTGCCAGGCTTCCCTAAAGCCTGAAACAATCCTTGCCAGGCTTGTTTAAAATAATGTTGATAGTGTTCCTCAGTAAGCTCCACTTTGATGTCATCAGGGAGAGTGGAATGATAGAGATTGCAGATGACAACTCTTATCATGTCTATATAAATAAATATATATATATATATATATATATATATATATATATATATATATACTGACGTCACATCTTGA
>KZ807763.1:14200-31677 GCA_000696205.2 Oncopeltus fasciatus | reverse complement strand
TAAATAATCTAAAGGGTTATTATTATTTCTACCACCAATGAATATAGAACTCTCATCATACCTTATATTCTCCGTCTTCATTGGTTTCTGTACACCACCTCCCGTTGGCGAGCGCTTTCGGACATTGTCCATCTTCTGGCCGAATACATACGTTCACTGTCACGGTCCGTATTCAACTGAGAGTTCTATATTCATTGGTGGTAGAAATAATAATAACCCTTTAGATTAGTTAAGGAAGATATTTACGATTGTGACAACGATGGGTGAGCGCTTCCCCCACTCTTCCTAGAGCAAATAAATTGTCATTCCTTTTACGCCCATTGTTCTCTTAGACTTGTAAATTAAATTTCTCCTTATTTAGCAGTTGAATACGGACCGTGACAGTGAACGTATGTATTCGGCCGGAAGATGGACAATGTCCGAAAGCGCTCGCCAACGGGAGATGGTGTACAGAAACCAATGAAGACGGAGAATATAAGGTATGAGAGTAAAATTTATGGTAGAGGTGCAGTTCCTAAATTATTTATTTTATCAATAAGTAAATTTTTGTTGATTTGCATTACTCTCAACACAATCGTAATATCTTCTGGGTGATTTAAGTAAGGAAGAACTTAATGGATGATAATAGGTGTAAAATCCAATTTTGTTGCTTTCATCTTCTCTAATATTTTTACGAAAAGAGCTGATTAAGAAAGAAATTCACGAATGTTGCTAGCTATGTTGGGTGAGCACTTCCGCCATTCCACTTTCCCAGTCAGTCTAGTGAAATTTTGATGGTCATAATTTTTACAGACATTGTTCACAACAGCTTGTAAATTAAATCTCCTCGTTTTTCTCTTATTTATGTCCATTTTTAATTAAAAATTGGACAGTACGTACTCGTATGCTTAGATTACATAGTTCCATTGTGACAGTATTTTCAATTATAAACGTTAAATGAACTAAAGCAGAAAAAAATTATATTTTGTTTTAGTCATGGAAATGTGAACTTAATGACAGGACGTCCTCTCTCATCATCATGATAGGCAGGAGTGGTCAATTACTGTTTTAATGTTATTCAATTATTTTTTTAATAAGTCGTTGTCTGTATGTTTTCTTAAATTCTCTTACATATCTCTCTACATTCATACTTTTGATATCACATTACATTATGGTAATTCTTTATTATAATCTTGTCAATTATTATTGTATTCTCATGGCATTGTATTTCTACAGCCCTGAAGTTGGCTTACAATGTAAGACGAAACGTTAGCAGATAATCTTTTTAAAAAATACACTTTTTTTAATTTGTATTTTTTTTTGGATCTACCTTGACCCAACCTCAACTAAAATCATCTGTCAAAAAAGATTTATTTAGAAGAGAAATCAATTTATAGAATGTCATACATAAAACAAAGATTTTTTTCGTCAGTGTGGTGAAAGTAAGAGAAAAACTATAATTCCAAATGAAGAGATTTTGACCGTAGAGATTATTAGTAGATGTTTTTTGTTGGAGTTCGGTCAAGGTTGATCTAAAAAAATTCCTCACTTATGAATTTTTGATCCAGGTGACACGACGTCCACTCTCTCCTTCATTACAGCCCTCAAGATAATTAAAAAATACACATTTTTTTAAATTGCATTTTTGGCTGTCCTGGCAGAGTCAGTTTAGATTTTTATTCTATTCCCTTGCATTTATTATTTTAAATTAATGTGGGATTAAATACCACAATAAAAAATATAAAAAAATAAATACAAATATAAAAATAAATCTATACTTATTAGTAGTAAGTAACTGGATCACAAGTTCATCTCTACGGTCAAAACTCTTCATTTAAACTTATACCAAAACAAGGAGTGTTCTTACAAGAAAAACTATAATAATTTCTTAAAGCGGTTATAATTTGACGAAAACTCCACTTAGTCAGTCTTACAAAAAAAATTAAAATTCAGCTTTTTTAAATTTTAAAAAGTAACTATTTGTAACAGTTGGCACCTTGAACAGTAAGTTTAAATGTTAATAAAATGGTGCACTAAATTTAGTACAATATAGAGAAACTTTAGAGTCGAAACACCTTCGTTGAACAATTATAATGACGATAATACAAATAAAATATTCCGACCCTCACGTGGTTGTGATGCATATTGACCACCGTGGATAAGAAGCACTTTATGAGCATAGTCAAAAACGTTTGTGAGGACGCCACGATAAGAAACGCGTTAGGAGTCCAGTGGAGTTGTTACGTATAAGGTATATTGTATCTTGACGCGATCAAGTCAGCTGTCGCAATCGTAACTTAAATATCCATGGAATGTCAGAGGCTATAATTGAAGCTGTCATCTTTCCATCGGAACGATAATATTCATTTCGTTGTGTAACTTGTGGGTAGGATGACTATTTTGCTAAATGACCTCAACCATGCATCACTCGATTAGGCGAGCTGCAGAGAGACATTTATGGAAATCGTGAGTTATAAGCCATCGATATTTATTGCCCACTCCTCCAGGAGGTCCAGAGCAGTGAGGTAGGATCACGCAAGTAGAAATACAGGCTAAGGTCTCCGAATGATGTCATGCGGCCCTGGTTCAAAGTAGTTCTGACGTCATAAAGAGAGAGGGTGACCTAAAGGAGAGGTGACAAGGGGAAATATTAGTAAAAATGGGTGGGGGGAGGGGAGTTTATGGTAATTAAATCAAATTTTACTATTTGCTATGGGATTTGGAAAAGTTGCTTTAAGAAAAATAAACTCTTAAAAAATCCATCACGCGATAAATATAGGCTTGCTCAGACCCCTGGGTGTTTAGAATATGATAGTTCCCTGTAGAGAGTATCTTTTTGTGGGTGCACTGCATCCTCTATCCCACCTGTTCTTGATTGCTATGTATATACATATATAATGAATTGCAATGACTAACATTTATGATCTATGTTTAATAAATAATTAATCTGTCAAGAGAACAACCTCAATAACTTGACTTCAATAGAAGTCTCTCGGAATTGACTGAAAGAGTAATAAATACTATCAATGTTTATTATTCATTTATAGTTTTATGGAAAGTGTCGTTAAAAGATAAGAAAATATGAATTAATATACATATTAACTTACAATTTAACGATTTTTTGATGTCGTGTGAATGTCGAATCAACCCACAGTCCAGAGAGACAAGTTTAGAACAAAACTGGGTTCTGACCCGACCTGCACATTCCTACACCTTTCAACACGGAGAATTTCGCCCGTTTGAAAATATATCAGGGAATATTTTCACAGAAAATAATGCTTATAAGCCTAAAGTGTATTATATTTATAATATATATATATACACACACACATACGTATATATTTTACAAAAGCAAAAACACATATTTCTTTTACTTACTTTAGAGGAAGTATTTATAACGTTAAAGAAGAAATTAATTATAAATAAGAAGAAAATAATGAAGTCAAGGTTTTATATGTTTTACGGTCCCCTTAATAAAAAAAATAAAACTTTTGGAAATTGGTATGATTGACTCGTAGTATATATAAGCAAAATTGAGACCTTAGAACTTTAACTGATCTAGATGAAAAGTTTCTATAAAAATGCCTAGAGGATGGAAAGCTATAATGACAATAGAAAAAAAGAAAGGCATTGTTGATTTTTTTTTGGGGGGGGGGGATTAAATTTTTTCATACATGCCTGTTTCTCTTAAAATGCACATAACTTTGGCTACATTGGATTCATGGTTTACCAGCGATGCCGACAGTTGTCTTGCGAGGTTTTTACATGTACATAGATTGGTGTAATATGGGTATTCCTCGATTAAATGTCGAACGCTCATTTAAGAGTTACATTTAGGACATATTGGCGGTTGATCTTTAGTGATTAGATGCACGTGGGTATCTTTCACATAGTAACCAGTAGGTTGAGAATTTTCAAACCTGGACCAAACCCCAACTTTCTACTAATAATCTTTACAGTCAAAACTCTCCATTTTTCCTACCACATTATATTTAGTTACGTTAAGTTTTTTTTTTTCTTGTTTTTTATTTAAATTATAGCCTCCCATTTAACCACTTAGGGTCATAGAGGGGGGGGTGGGGGGGGGCTATCTACATCTACAGGTTGCCATCCCATTCTGAACATTCATGGCTCTGGACAAGCTTTTACTAATAAATAAGATTGCCATAGGCGGGATTCGAACCTGCAGCGCCAGGATTGTAAGATCCAACGGATCCCATGAGTTACCTTAAGTTTATGTATTAACAATGTAAATCATACAAATTTTTTTTTCTAAATAGGGATAGATTTTTGTGGCCAAATTAAATTAAGTTGGAGGAAGAATAGTTTGATTTTGATGAACCGAAACTAAAAAAAAGGATAAGCAGCATCATACTACCTGATAAATAGACTAACATATTAGATATTCAAGAACACTTTTGAAAAATGAAATAAACCAACAAGTTAAATAATTAAGTTGAGCAACTCACCTCTGGCCAACCATCACATTTAATATCACATATAAGTTTTTCAGTGATGGCAACAATATTCAGTCTTGCTCGAAATCTATTTACATTTAACCTATAATGGGAAACTTCTACTTTCTCACTCTTCTGTCTGAAAGCTTTCAACTGCAAGGCAGGAGTTGCTTCGCAATCGCATGTGATAGTCTGTAAAAGAATAAAAATAAAAACATATTTAGAAACATATTTTAAAATCATTTCAACAACGAATTTGTGGCAATCAAGAGCAATTCAATATTGTATAAAATCTTAATGATGCAAGAAGATTAAAAAATTTCAAATAACATAGAGAAAAAGACCATCAAATATTGCTCTTCAATGAGAAGGAAAAAAGGGGGGGGGTCAAGCTTTTTACTGTAGATTGCAGAAGGAAAAAAGAGAAATTTTAGAACAATAATATGGAAAAGTTAAGGAAACAAACCAAGAACAGTTATGAACTATGGGCATAAAACACTTCTACTTATATAAAGAACTAAGTTAGAACTTTGATGATAAGCTGAACATAAAAAAGTAACACTAAGAATTTCATAATGATTAATAATATATTTTTTCATGAAACACTTTCTTTCATTAATTAATGCAGTCATACAAATATAGATTTCTTTAATACTTTCTCCTACATAAACCCTGACAGGTAACATCTGATGTAAAGTCGAAACTGAAGATTATATTTATTTGTAGCATTTTAATTTCTATGTGAGTATTCACACTCTCGTTTGTGTGTATGAGGAGTAAAATATTTTAATATTCTCCCCAGTATAATTAAAGTCTCAGAGTTAGAAATCTTCATACCAATAAAACCTATGTTTAAACAAATTTTTTAAAAAACCTTGAAATCTCAGCACACTAAATAACAGGAGACCTGCATCCTTGTTTTGAATAAGCTCTTTCATTTTCATGCTTCATCAAGCACCTAATTGAAAACTTTCATAAATTTCTCGCATAATTCATAATACAGGTGATTCACTCAACTGTCATACGAAAGGTTATCATTTATCCTTAGCCATCTTGTTTATACACTCTATAAGATCGCTAACTTTACCCATCAAACCTCTTGAAGTGAACAAAAGTGTGATGTCAGGTAACAAATATAATTATTACGAAATAAAATTATTTTTAATATACGATGATAATATTGAAGTAAATAAATATGCTGTGAATCCAAAACATTGTTAATCAAGTAAATATTATTTTTCTTGTGGTATTTAATCCCACATAAATTTTAACAATTTTTGGTGCATGGGAACAGAATAAAAAATCTAACTACCCAGCCAGGACTCGAGCCTGGACCTCATGCTTTCCGGGTCGGTACGTTAACATTTACGCCAACAGGACAAGCCTGATAAGTTATTGAATTCCCAGCACTAGACGAGAGTCTTTAAAATTGTTAATTAAGTAACAGGAATTATATCAGATTCTATTAATATATTCGTATTATTTGAGGAAATATATAACTATATAAAAATNATGATAAAAACCTTATCTTTTTTTTTTTGTTTTTCAATACAATGCGAAATTAATAAAAATACAATGCGAAACTGAAGTAAGAGAAATAATTCAATGGCAATAAAAGAGTTGAACAGTTAAAGTTAAATGTCAGCACTCATTCAAAATAAAATAGGGGGTGATCGATAGTGTCCAGACATTCCACGTCTGTGGAGTCAGAGCCTCCCCGAGCCGTAAACATTATTGATTTCTTCTGGGACGAGAGGACTGAAGCGTAGCGCTCAGCCGGCTTGCGTCACAACACAATTGCCTTCTTGGTAAAAATAAATAAAACACTCAATTGAGAGAAACATATTTCTCAAATCTTCCCTGCAAGATCAGAATCTAAGATTTTTTTTATTATTTTCTTTTAAGGAATTTGATTTGTTAAAATTGTCTTTCTGCAATAGTCTATAAGCGCCCTATAGAAATCAAAGCCGGTGTTCTTCCTTCAACTTCTTTTCGCAAACCATTGGCTGAGATCAATAGTGGATGAAATTGAGCGTGGTGGAGTGGGAATAAAACGTTAATCAAAACCATAGTATTATTTGTATTATTGATATAAAAAAGATATAGAAATTACATTTTGTTGTCAGTAAGTTTAGATGAAAAAATATTATTAAGGAAGGCATTTATAAATGTAGCACGAAATGTAGGTTAGGCCTCAATTTTCTTTTAAATAGGGGTAATATAATTGGTAATTAATCTTCATTTTGAAATCTATAAATTTGACGTTTTTTGTTATTGTAAATTTTTTTTTTTGAGAGGAGGGGGAGTTGGAATATCTTCGTTATTTCTAATGTAAAGAAAAATTATAAAATATTACAGGTTTAAAATGATAAAATGTAAAGGGTTATTATCACTACCAATGAATATAGAACTATCATAACTTCTATTATCCGTCTTCATTGGTTTCTGCGAACCATCTTCTGTTGGCGAGCGCTTTCGGACATTATCCATCCTCGTGGCCGAATACAATGTGGCAAACCCAAAGAATACAAACGCAGTTGAATACAGAAAGTGACTGTAAACACATGTATTCGGCCACAAGGATGGATAATGTCCAAAAGCGCTCGCCAGAAGATGGTTTGCAGAAACTAATGAAGACGGATAATAGAAGGTATGATAGTGATAAAATGTAGTTTTTCTAACAATTAAGTTCTTTAACATTTTTGAAAAGGTTTCGTAACAAGAAAGATGTATAAAATCATGATGATGTTTGAATCGCCCAGGAGCCAGCCCTATCGATCCTAACAACTTCTTTCTTATTTTCCTTCTCAACATTTAAGAAGAAAATTATAAGTTATTTATTACAAGTTATCTCATTTTTAAAACTTAATAAGGTTGGTCAAACACTAGGGACTTTTTTTTTTTTTTTTTCTGAGAATCATATTTCATTTCATACACGTCAGGCATCTCTGGGCTGGGAAATAAATTGGTCCTGACAACGAAGGGAAATTATGACATAAAGTGGAAAAGTGGAGCTTTTGACCAATGCTTTCTACCTGCAACCTTTAATGGCAGCCTGACCTGGTCGTTTATTAAGACTCATTGGAAGAACTTAAAAAACTGGAAACAGTCCATAGAATGATACATGGTAAACGTAAGAAAAAGGAGTATAATGAAGAACAAGGCAATCAAGTAACAGACCATAGTTGCTTTGAAATATCTCTGAAAGATGGAGAGGTGGCTCGATAAGAAGACAGGTGGTCAGAGCTAGCAATAGAATGGATTCTCTACAGTAGAAAGAGAAGAAAAATGGAGTCAGAGAAGAAGATTGGCAGACTTCTTTATCAAGAGAGAAGGAGCAACATGGGCGAGATAGGATCGGACTTAGTGGAAGGAACTTAGGTGAAAAAACTTAGGTAGTCAGAGCTGGTCATAGAAAGGTTTTCCTGGGGTAGACCTGTGGAGTCCATAGATAGTACTTAAGAGCATTTAAATCATCCGACCACACGAAAAGACTAAAAACCAACAAAGCCAAAACGAAAAGCTCATATTGGATATCTGAATCTGAATATATGTACATATCTAAATATCTGTATAGATATCTGAAAAAATATATTTTCAATTACAGAAAACCAGGCCGACTAAAACTAGATAATAAACGAATTAGTATTTCCTCAAATAGAGCGATAAACTAGGTTTCTAGTTTGTTTCTTATCAGCAATGCCTAATTATTATTATGCCCAATTCAATTAATTTAAATACCCAAGAAGAAAGGTCAGGGTCCGCCCCTGACCTTATAGGGACCTAGAGTGTCCCAAATGATAAATAAATAAATATAAAAAATAAATTCAGCTCTGAATGAAACCTGTCAACTAGGAGCTGGTCAAACGGAACATATTTCCCACGTCTGTCGGCTCCAGTAAAATAACTAATAAAAACAGTACTTAATTTCTAATTTAATATGACCATTAGTAGAATTAGTAATAACGCAAAGGTTGGCTAAAGCCTCGCCGGAATTTAGTAAGTCGAATGCTAAACAAAACTCAATTATTGAGTTACATTCTTAAATAGCATCTTTAATATGCTTATTTCGTAATACAATGCCTAATTTGAGTAAATAAGATTTTAACCTATTGTTTTATAATAAATATCTTTCATAAAGTAGCAAAAATAATATGGGCCATTTTTCAATTTAATTAGCCATATGCCCCCTTATAACCTTAAATTTTATATAATTACATTTTACACCTATTATTTTCTATTTTGTAACTCAGATAACAACCAACATATAACGATTATGTATTTCCTCCGAACCTCCCGTCCCCCTCATCTTATTTCAACCAAATACCAATAAAATTATGAGCTTGCAATGAAAGCTCTAAATCCCAAATTCAGTTTTTTTTTTTTAAATATTGGTAGCCCCGCTCAACTCTTCAAACTACATTCTTATACATCTTTTTTTTGTACATTCTTTATATGTATTCTTAATAGTTTTTTAAAAAATAATTAAATGTTTAAAAATTACTTTTTACACCAATTTCGTTCTATATATATTATACGAATAAACTATATTAATAATACGAAACTCACCCCTCTCCCCCGCGACGATTAAGCCATTAATAATTTCATCCAACGGCTTACAAAAAGAAGCTTAAATACCGAATTTATAAATTATCTGAAAAATTTCGAACACTAGAGCACGTACAGACCAAAATTCATATATTCTACAACAATTTAATTGAGATAAATTAATGAAATCAAGATATGTACTTATCATTAGATTAAAATCTACGCTCAGAGCAACTTAATGAGTCAGTAGTTAGCGAGCCACTATCAGTTAATTATAGAGCAATTTTTTTCATCACTTTCATTTTTCCACTCTACACATTATGAAAAGCATGTTACCTGCTGCCGAATTATCACATGTAGTCAATGAAATGACGTTTTACTACATGTTTTTTTATATGTAAGTCTACACCCGCCTTTAACATAGGTTGAGGGGGAAATAGATAAAAGGATTCAGTAAAATACAAGGATTGGGATACTAGGATTAGACTCCAAGGATGTGTAGTCACCAAAGTTAAGTTCTGGATGAGATAAGTGACTCACACACTTCAGTAGACAGCTCTTCCAAGTAGAATTTCATGTACGAGGGGTTATATTTCATGCAATTCTGAAATGTGAATTACCTTCATATACCTTTATATTTCTCAATACAGGGAATTAGTAAAAACACTTTTCCTTAATTTATTTCTCTGGAGGAAGAGTTGCGTAGTGGAGGATCCGTCTGGGTCTTTCACGTCTAGCCCAGCGATTTCGAGTCCCGCCCTGGACAATACTAACATCCAGAAATAAAAGTTTGCTCAGTGTCATGGGTGTTTAGAGCAGGGAGGCTGTAACTTCATCACCCATAGTTATTGAACGGAAGGAAAACAAAGTAGAGTTATTTCAAATTGAGAACACATAATCTTGAATAAATGCCAAATCTAAATATAATATTATTAATTCCACTTAAGAAATTATTGACAAATATTCAAAAAATTCTGACAAAATAATATTATTAATAGTTGTCGTTAGGTCTCCTTCACCTCCTCCGCAGGAATATTCCCAATTTAAGCAGCATCTGCGAGATTGAATTTTGAGCTCCCCTCTGAGGGAATTAACCCTGAGGGCAGTCGGCTGTTGATTAGTTGTCAGAGGTGGTGTAGTTTGGGCATCAGATCGATAGGAACGCTCAGTAGACGTGGCGCTAGGGCGTACCAGGACTGACGGGGAAGAAACCACCCCCTAATCTAAGCTAAACAGCCACTTGCAAGGGTGGGAGGCATCCACACACCCCCATTTCAGTTAGCTTTCAGGGGAAAGTCCTACTGCTTCATTAAGATGGACTAAAGGAAAGGACTAAGTAGAAGTAATGAGGGCCCTTTACTCACTTTCTAATGTTTTGTCTCATACCCTACCAAGTACACGCAACAGCAGCTTAAATAAGAGAATTTCCTTCACTTCACACAAAATAAAATTAGCAACCAAACTAAACCGTTATATAAGTGGTGATAGTAGTCACCATTAAATAATTAAATGAATAATTATAACAGGAATCAATGGTAATCATTTATATAAATATCATTTATTAGTCAATATTAAGTAAGAAGGTAAGTACAAACTATAAGTACAAACTATTTATAGTTTGTACTTATAGTTATAGTTTGTACCTATAGTTTGTATAGTTTGTACTTATATAGTTTGTATAGTTTGTACTTATAGCTTATAGTTTGTACTTCTGGTTTGTACTATAGTTTGTACTTATATATTGTACTTATAGTATAGTTTGTAAGTTTGTACTTATAGTTTGTAAGTTTGTACTTATAGTAAAACAATTTTCCCGTTATGATAGTACAATCTGCAAAAGATGAATAATTTTTAAAAATTAGAAAATCAAAAACTACTTTCTTATTAGTAATAACAGCAATGTAGATGATCGTCTAAATAACCACTCTTCTCCGATTTTTAACCATAAACAAATTTTATTAGCATATTTCCATGCTTATGAGTGGTTGTTTGTATGTGTGTTTGTGCGTGTTCATATTCTAACTACCACAAATTTTAAAATACAAATTTGAGGTATTTGAGCTTATTTTTACAAGCCGTTGAATGAGTTCGTTAATAGATTAAATCGATTGAGGGGGAGAGGAGGGTTTAGATGAAAATCAAATTGAACAATCGTCAATATCTTAGTCACTATTTGAAAAAAAATAAGAAAAAAAACATAATAAGTGTAATGCAGAATTTACTAAGATTTTTAAATAATATACATATTAAGGAAAAATATATTCTTATAAGAGTAGAAACTAAATTCGTCATTTTGGCTTTCCATTGCAACCCCGAGAGAAAGAGAGAGAAGGAAGTGGATTTTATAATCGTAATATCTTCGTTATCATTTGTGTTACGAAAGATTAAATAACATAATATGCACAAAGTATATTTTTCGTACCTTTTATGTTACATACGATTTTCACAACAATATTATAATTATTAATGAAATCATAAGTAATATAACCACAATGAGTCAGTCCAGTCCTCCCCCTCTTTTTTTTTACCAATCTGAAATAAAGTTCAATAGTTTTACTATTTACTAACATTTTACGTTCACTGTTTTCTCCAGCTTATAGATGAACTTCATATTTTATTCTAATTACAAAAATAAATTCTGCTACATAGAGGCCTAGAAGGGAAACACATGTTAAGGTGTGAATATAAATTTTATGTAGATGCCTCTGAAATAAAACACGAAAAATTCCTCAACTCCTGCACGACTATTATTAGTCAACCTTAAATTCATAAAGGAGACAACAGAAATATATTTCTAGAGTTGAGGCATTAATAAACATAAAAATATTGACTACATACAGCCACATGTAATTAACGACTAATATTAATATTCATTAAAACGAATTATTCAAAGAGTTTAACTCTGGACATTAGTTTAAAAGGTAATTATATTGTTCGAGAGCACTATAAGGAAGGGCACTGAAATCCAAAATATATCAGTTTGGTTGGAAATTATATAAGAACGGAATGGAGAGAATTCTCAACGTGAGTAATCGATGAAAATAGAAAGAAAAGTGAACTTTCACCTTTGCATTGCCAGATGTCGGTGAGCGGTGAGAGGTAACTCCCCCCTCCCCACCGACTGGGAGGTATGTTGGCAACCTGGAGCATTTTGGCAGAGGGAAGGACAGGTCCTAAATCAAACTAGGTCCCCGGCATCTCGAGAGACCGAGGACACCTACGTGTACTGCCAAGCTACAACTATTTACCAAACAGTTACCCAACCGGTCCGATATTCGCCGCTGGCCGGCTTTGCCAAGCATGTCGTCATCGAAATCATGACTCTACCACAACTACTTAAAAGAGGATCCTTGAAGGGTGTACTGCCAAGGAAATGGCTGGCATAGACTTCGACACCAGCACTTCTAGACTCCGAAGATAAGAGAATTCGGAAATAACTATCTCCTTTGTCTTTCCACAAATATTTATTTTTCATCAAGAGCTATTCGGCGAGAGAAACGCACAGGGAGGAAGTACACAAAGACAACAGCATCGCTCCTCATCTAGCACCTGATCAAGACGTATAGCCGAAAAGCTATCTAAGAAAAACATATATTTATGGGGAAACTATGGAAGAAGATGAATATGAATTGTCCGTATCGACTTCCCCTAAATATCAAACATAAAAGTTGGGCCACATTTTATAAAACAATAATCTTGTTATACATCCTCAATCAGTTCTATAAGATCAGTAAACTTAAAGGAATTTAGAAAATTTCACATTGGGAATTAAAGATGTTATAATAAACAATACAATAATCGTTTTAATTAAATCTGTACTTATCCCACTCAAGAAATGTAAGGTTATAACCTTACGGGTATGAGAGGTATGTAAGGTTACGTGGGGTATACCCACACTCTCAGGTACACAGTGAGGGTTTGTAGGGTATGATGATCATACATGATCATATATTTCCATTGCCTTTCCACACATATCTGTCTTCTTTACACATATTTTCGGACTATCATACCTTTTGTAATCCGTCTTCATTGATTTCTGCAAACCATCTTCTGTTGGCGAGCACTTTCGGACATTATCCATCATCGTGGCCGAATACATGCGTTCACTGTCACTGTCTGTATTCAACTAGGCAGCTGAATACAGATAGTTCTATATTCATTGGTAGTTACAATAACCCTTTAGATTATTTACATATTTTCGGGTTTACGCTAGACGAGCAGTGATGTCGACAATTTGTTCCCTTCAAAATATGATCTGTCTCTTTAGCTAAAATGTCTACAATATTAAACAATAGGTCATGCAGAAGATAATTTCATCAAAAAGATGAATAATTTCTCAGAAACCTTTATCCCTTTTTAATTCATATTTTAACTTTCAATTTAATACACACTCCACTCTTAATCTTACGGGTTTTAGAATAAAAACAAACAAAAACATTGATTATTCTATATATAATTTCAATCAATATTACGTTTCGGTTTTTTATTTGTTGAGTACTGTAGCGATTTTAACTCAAGGAACATACTTGAGTTAGGAATCCACACATTGCTTAGTTTCCAGATCAAACAAATTACTCATAATTTAACAACACACTTAAATAATCACAACAGTTTTGAGTAGAGAGTTATGCTAAATGAAAACAAAGATCGCTGGATTTAAAACATTTTTCATTTGTGCCGGTTTCAGATTAACCAAATCTAAAAAATGCAATTTTTTTTTTATTTTTTTATTTTTTTTTATTTTTTTTTTTTTTTTTTGCTGTTTTAGCCTCCCTTGCAACCACTTAGGGTCATTGGAGGGAGGGGCTATCTACAGCTTGCCACCCCATTTTAAACACCTATGGCTCAGGACAAGCTTCTATTTATAAATAAAAGATTGACCTGGGCAGGATTTGAACCCGCAGCGTCAGGATTGCGAGACCCGTACGGATCCCCTGAGCTAGCCTGGCGCCCCAAAAATGCGATTTAATATTCAATAAGAAATATTTTCGAACATTTATTTTAATACAAAATGTCACTTTCGTAACGTTTAAATACAGGTTTTTACTGACTGACCGTATAATCTTATGCGTGTGTACTTAATCTAAATCCTAAAATTGAATATTTAATAGATATCCTAAATCGCGCAGGCCCCTATTCGATGAGTTTAAATCACAACTGAAGGACAAGAGGAATACATTGAACAATAAAATAAAAAATAAATAAATAAAATAAAGATTAAAGACTTACCACATCGTCATTCGAGGCGCATTCGCAGAAAACATTACTGATGCTAGGAGGGGAGGTTTCAGGAAGGACTCTGACGAACTCCACCCCCACCCCATGCTGGAACAAAACAGAACATAAATCAGCTTTCATTAAATGATACACCTTACTTAAAATATAGAACATTTATTATTTTTAAACAGATAAGTGCAACCAAATACAGCCTGATTAACAAAATGAATTTTCTGAATTCAGGAAACTTAATTAAAACAGAAGTGTTGAAAACTTAAATTCAAGTTTTTGTCCAATCGCTATACTTTCGTACGACAAAGCTGGAGATCTAAGGTAAATAATAAATTGATATAGGACGTAGTACGTTATTATTAAGTCTAATTCATTAGAATAATCAATTGCGATCGCATTGGATACCATACTGTCAATTATCTCCTTCCCGTCAACCTCAATTATAATTATACTGATATATCATGCAGACAATTATCACTTTCCCGTCAACCTCAAATATTGATAAAAGATATTTCACTAATAAACACTGCTTGACCGTAAATAAGTAACTTTTTATCGTTTGTCAAAACGAATTAAATAATGAATATAAAGCATGTGATGCATTTCATGACATAATCGTTCTGAGACTCTTCCCCCTAAGAATGACATCCTCTACCCATTATTTTGTCCCTTTCAGCAATTCTCTTTGATCATGGAAGATCAGGAGTCCTGTTTCCGGATATTCTCCTCCCATCATATCAGATATTCCTTGGTCTTCTTCCTCTAGTGTTTAACCATTCATGTCTTGTTTAGAAACCGGTGTTCTTCGGGTTTTCACTTCCAGTATGGACTCCTTACCACAACCTTTTCTGCACCTACCTATGGTTAACCGTGGGTTGTCTTCTGAGTCTTGATCAACAATAACATTTGGGAAACTTGATGAAATGCAGCCGCCCTTGAACATTCTGTTGAACGCAAATCCTTTCCGAAAATATATTTATGGTTCTTGTCGGTGTAACATATTATTTGATCCCTCTCTCCAACCCCGAAAGACTTTTTTACATTAAATACATATTCCGAAGCAGACGAGAGTTCCTTCATAAGTTCTAACCTTGAACGGAAAGGAAATTTGAACATTGCGGTAGTGCAGGTGATTCTCCTGTAGTTGCACGGGAGCACACCTAAAACTAAACAGAAATATGTTTAGTTTAAAATTTAAGTCACCAAGGTCATTTTCATGGTTCATGTCAAGGAAATAGTCAAAAAATAAATTCATCATTAATTATTAATCAAAGAAATTAATTCATAAATACAATGTAATAAAAAAATATTTGATCTGACCTTGTAAATATTTTATAACAACCGCTATACAACAAACATGGAAAACCACGTACAAAAAATTATCTGTGGTACGACCACACGAATTTGACTCAATGTATTTTCAGTAGAACTAATTAATCCTTAGGCATGCTCTGTATAATGCTATCTCCTCTCACAATCTCTCCACTCTAAGTTCGTCCTCTCCCACCTATTTGCCCACCGATGTAAACCGTCTTCCTGATATCCTATTTCCCCAACCTTAATAAGTGGTCCCATTGACTGGCCACTTTTTAGAACTCTCCTAGAAGCGTCACTAAACCTCGGAATCTCCTTAAAAACCTCTGAAGAGCTGGATGACGGTGTCCAGTTTTTTACTATAAAGATTCAGCAATGTCTTTGGAAGGCTAATTTAAAACCCACCTGCATCCGCTACACTAAATTCAGCTGAACCCCTCCCTGATTACATTAAAAACCTCTTACAAGCTAAGCGTCAAGCTCGAGCTCTGTTCCAGAGGTCCCTCAGATCATAGGGAGTTTAACCAGCTATCCAGTCTCGTTAAGCAAAAACTAGGTGCTTGACGAAATAAGGCTATCCAACTACTCCTGGTTTCAATGGGCCCTTTCTTCGAGCATATTGATGTTTATTTATTTTTATATTTANCATCATATAGCTAATGCGTCGTTTTTCAAGAATATTATTGAACATAAAATTAACTCCAACGCCATAACATTCTATCATTTTTCTTCATAAAAAATAGGACAAAATTTAACAACATAGGTTATTTACTTAATTATATCAGGTAAAAATGGTATTTTGCTCCAGATTAAATAAATACGAAGAAAAAATCAATTGGGCATAAAAATAAAACGACTGATCTTCAACCAAGTATTTATATTATAAATCGACCTTTATGATAATGACTCAAGTTGACCTTTATAATAATGATAGAAGTCGACCTTTATGATGGAAAAATATAAGCATTCAGAATTTTATCATTATTTTTTGTTATCATAAGAATATTTTTTAGTTTATACTTCCATTTTATATGAGCTTCACGATAAAAGAGTGTGTGGGACTTGGGACCCTCAGTGATGAGTAATGTGTATATGTAAATATAAATATTTTGACTGCTTTCATGCGCCCTTCTCTCAACAGATTTGCTTTTTGAGATGACCCAATTAAATGTACTACAGTCAATCACTGCTTTTCCAGAATTTAAGTGCGTCCTGGTAATCAAAAGTGAAAAAGAGAAGGGAAGGATAATTCATATCCACTTCCTCACAGTAATGACTTCCAATACGATTCCCAAATTTTTCGTTCGTCCTACAGTATCCTACTCTCTTTGGAGAGGAAAAACCGTGGGTATAAAGATTTACGTAAGGTTTATTCTACTGGAACTTGCTGTTTAAGTGAGACGTTAGAAAGAAAAAAAAAATCTGAATGTACTTTCAATAACTAAAAAATAAAAGGAACACGGAAAATTAAATTGGAATGTTCAAAACACTTATCTTGAATTTATTTTAAAATTCAAGAGTAAGTTAAAAAAATTCACATCAGGGGCTAAAATAGAAAGGATGATACACAAATAGTTGGCGAATTTAGAAGTAATTACAATACGCGGGAGAGTAATTACCGCGACTATTTTGTCAGGGAGCCTTCATGCACGAGGTCTATTAGACTAACCAGGTTCTCGCGTGCTCTCCTCGTATGTGCCCTTCCAGTGAACAACCCACGAAAGGGAAAACAGCAGGGGTAAACATTTCATGAAATAATTACCTGCCGGATCATCCGAACGACCTGTTGGAGTTAGTCAATTTTCCATGACACTGTATCATATCTTCATAGGAATTTTAGAGGACTTACCATATAGAAATCAAGCTGTTCTAATTAGTTCCATAAAGCCACTTCTGATTTTTTTTTTTTTTTTTTTTTTTTTTTTTTTTTTTTTTTTTTTTTTTTTTTTT
>KZ807762.1:315097-326343 GCA_000696205.2 Oncopeltus fasciatus | reverse complement strand
CAATCAGGATCTGGATAGGGTCTATTTTGAAACGTCATCAATCATTTCTGAATTTATATAAAAATTATATAGAAAATATTAATGCAAGCATTCTCTGGCTTAGATTAATGATTTGCATACAGATCAAATTTCTGTATGATTTGAAAATTAAAGTTTTTTTTTTTTTAAATTATTGATCGTAAGTAATTTAATAACAATTAAATATGTAAAAAATATTTCTTTCTGTGAACAGTTGAATGAGTTCATTAATGGCAGAAATCGTCTAGGTGAAGGTAGTTAATACAAAAAGTAAAGGAATAATCACATCATCCATAATTTATTGTTATATATTAGAAATATTAATTTAGTTGTGTATTATCCATCGTAAATTGTAAACAGTTAATGCGAGGGAGTAGAATAAAAAAATCTATCACTTCCAGCCAGGACTCGAACCTGGATCTCCTGCTTTCCGGACCGGTATACTACCATAGTGTGTTGGGAATTTAATAAGTTATCTGGCTAGTCCCGGTGGTGCAAATGGTAGCATACTGGCCCGAAAAGTAGGTAATCCAGGTTTGTGTCCTGGCTGGGACAGATAGATTTTTTATTCTATTACCTCACATTAATTGTTATATATTAGAGTTATTGTTATTATATTTGATTCATGATAATTAAATAAAGAACCTATTGTAAACGAAACGCAATTTCTTACACTTATAACAATGTTACAAAAAACTATTATGAAGGGTTCATATTAAGCGCTTAAGAATACAAGAAAGAGGGTTGTGAGATCCTAAGTTAATAAAAATTACAAAAGAAATTAGGTATTTAGGTTTACTTTTGTAAATTATTGAACAGGTTAGTTTCTAGTTAAAGTAAAATAAAGATGGTGGGGGGAAGGCTAAAGGAGAAAAAGCGTTTTCATGTAAGATACAAAGTATTGACATTTAATTTACAACACCACACCCCATAGGAGTCTTTTTCACGCCTGGTAAGACTGTTATTAAAATGTTTGTTAGTTAACACTAAATTTCTACAATGTTTGGTCAATTTTTCCATTAAAAAAAATTAATATAGATGAAATATATAGTACAGTACATGAAATATAATTTTATATTTGTAAAATAAGAGTATAAGACTGGCAAACATTATGATATCGGAGTGAGTGGGTGGGTTGTCAAAGAAGTCCTTTCGCTTCTTTTTAATATGATCAACAATTTTTCTTAGATTTATATAATTATTTATTTATCTGATCACTTTTTGATTATATCACGGCATAAGTTAATGAGGGCAAGGAGACACTTACATTTTCAGACAGAAAACAAACATATGTCGGAATGACAAAAACATGCTGAATGTAAACAAAGCATTTCCTGACTCGTCGGAAGATGAGTCAGTCTTTCGAAATCTACCGTCTTCTGTGACTCACAACTTAATAGCCTATCATCTTTAGAGGGGCTTAAATGCTTCCTCGATCGCCCTTTTACTTTCAGCTAATTACGTGGGGAATTTGTCTGCTAACACTCTATAGAACACACACACACAACTACATACATAAGCTGTGTAATAACATCATCATAACACATGGGTTTCCTAAGTTTATCGAATATGATGTTTCCGGTTTTACTAGAAGGAGCTGTGTAAACAAACTAGGCAGATTTGATTAAAGATGTATGTAAAAATGAGGGGAAAAGATTTTTGGTTCTAAAACTCGATAATTACAAAATTTTTATTTGACTTAATAATTCTTATTATCATTATTTATATAATAAAAGAAATCACTACCCCTAGGGGCCGTAGAGGCCTATTGATATAAAGGAAACACATATTATGGATCAGTTAACGGCTTTCCTCCCCAAGATGACTTGTCCCTAGTAGACTGACAGATTTTTCATGCTTAGGACAAGGCCAAATCGACATTATTTATCCTTTAGACAATAGTTATACATAAGCACCACCGGTGGTTCACTAGAACAGTTATATAGCGCTCACTAGTCAGAAACATAAGAACTAATGGTTAAGAAAAACGATGAGAGAAACAAAGAATATGAATTCCGGGATTTTAAGATTTTGAGTTTCTTATAAAAATAACACACACACTTAAATAAATTATGTGTAAAGTATANAGCCGAAACGTGGGCAGATAATCCTTTATTAAAAAATACTTTTTTTAAATTTGTGTTTTTTGGATCTACCTTGACCGAACCCCAACTAAAATCATCTTTGAATAATATCTACGGTCAACAAACTCTCCTTTTGAACATTGTAACTATGCATTTTGTTTGATTCCCCTCATTTCTCTCCCCCGGACAAAAACCAGTGATTTTACTTACCAGTGATTTTTTTTTATTTTTAACTCCAATGATTTATTTAGATGGTATGTTCATAATATCGATAAGGTTCAATGAATTGTTGATCTTTTTATTTATTGTAAATTTTCAAATTTAGTTTACGCATCCTTGCATGACGGATTTTTTGCAAATGAAGAAGAAGAATTTTCGGAAGACAGATGCTACGATACTTGTCACGATCTGTGACATTCTTTTGAGACATATAGCTCACCAATTTCAAGTGCATAAAAGTAAAAAAGTATTGTGATAGTTACACAAATCTTATTATTAACTATTTACCGTTTCTTCTTCTGGGTTGGACCTTGTCAAGTTGTTGATAGTTGCCAAGCTTTCGCACATCATGTGATGGCTTCTTCAGGGCTGAAAACTTCTCTTTTCAGCCCTGAAGAAGCCATCACATGATGTGTGAAAGCTCGGCAACTGTCAACAACTTGACACGGTCCAACCCGGAAGAAGAAACGGTAAATACTTCTGACGACCGTCGAAGCCTACGTGAACATTTATTATTAACTATTTCCAAGCACAGGTAGCTGAGGTAGTAAAACATATTTGTCTCCAGGTTGAACGGTGGCGTTATTCATTTAGAAAACACGGAGATAAAATAAAAAAAAGTAAATGTCACAGCTGCAATAAGAGAAAGAGCTTCAAGTCAGAGTAGAGGGGATATATATATATGTTAGGCCTAATCTTACGGCTGTACAAGACCTACACATCATCTCCGTAGTAGGCGGCTCGCACGCAACCGACCAATGGGGAAGCCATGAGTAAAACCTACAGACACAACTCAAATANGAATTTTCGGAAGACAGATGCTACGATACTTGTCACGTTCTGTGACATTCTTCTGTAACATATAACTCACCAATTTCAAGTGCATAAACGTAAAAAAATATTGTGACAGTTACACAAATCTTATTATTAACTATTTCCAGCACAAGTAGCTGAGGTAGTAAAACATATTTGTCTCCAGATTGAACGGTGGCGTTATTCATTTAGAAAACACGGAGATAAAATAAAAAAAAAGTAAATGTCACAGCTGCAATAAGAGAAAGAGCTTCAAGTCAGAGTAGAGGGGATATATATATGTTAGGCCTAATCTTACGGCAGTACAAGACCTACACATCATCTCCGTAGTAGGCGGCTCGCACGCAACCGACCAATGGGGAAGCCATGAGTAAAACCTACAGACACAACTCAAATACACCTAGAGAGTCATGGCATTAAGGATTGGAACACACATTAAAACGTGTTCACTTTCCCCCGATAGACCATTTGATGTCAAACCTGATAAAGATATTGGAATATCTGTCAAACAAACAGATATTTTAATTTGAGGCTATGATTAAAAATAAATATGGATATATACACCTCTGACGGACAGATGTAGTCAAATTATACGACATGTCCCTCAAATTAGCGATAAGGCGTATCCCACTAACCTCAACTGTCAGAGAGATTTATGGCTTAATATAAAGCCTCCTCAATCCTGTTATTATTTTTTTGGAATAGCTTTTTTCTTTCTTTTTTATTATCTTGAATTTGATAGTGCTTTTAAAACTGCAAATTTATATTAATTGATTAGGTTTGCATTGGTTTTTTAACAGAATATAATCATAAAGTGTATCAAATTGTACTATGAATTTAATCTTTTTATCATTGGTAAAATCTTAATTATTTTATATTGTTANCTGTAAGGCCTTTTCGTAGAGGTTATAAAAAGAAGGACGAAACTTATAATAAAATATAATACAATAAAAAAACGACATAACAATTTTAGAATAATTTGTGCCTTAGCAAGCTTATTGTCAAAATAGCCCTATTAATTCGTGTTACCAATAATTTACTGAATTAAAACAATACTTTTCATATTCATTACATTATAGATTTCAGTATTTTTTTTTTTAAGTTTCTATTATCAAAAAGGTCAGTGAGACCTATATGAAAAATAAATATGATTTGTCAAAAAATAACCCAGTACCATGAGTACATGGTACATGTACATACAGTCGTTTTTTTTCACCTTCCTAAGCGAGATGAGAGCATGATGTAAATCTTACCTTCAAAAGCAAGGAAAATTGAGAAATGCAATGATTCATACTCATTGCATTGCAGTGCACTTCAAAAATAATCGAGATTAAAGATAAAGCGTTGATCCCTGTTCATTAAGTATTCAGAATTAGTGTTTCGTATTTCATTCATATATGTATATATATATAAAAAACGGTTTCTGGAGATAATATGTCAATCCACATTTACTTCAGGTCACGTAACCTCAGAGGCAAAGAAGCAAACATAATACACCCTTTATCGACGCATTTCAATCAGGATCTGGACTTGAGAGTGGAAAAAAAAAAGGCGTAGACAACTTTTTTTTCAGCCTTCATACGTCAGATCCTTTGGGTCAGATATATTTTTCTAGTGCCGCCTGTTTCAGGAGGTACGTTCTTTAAAATTGTTATTTATTTATGTTTTTTCCTCTTTCCCCGCCACCCCAAAGTTTATAATTAACTTTGGATTTAAGGGGTGGAGCTTGGAAAAGTCAAGGTGACCATACTGTTCCTTAGTTTCTAAACCGTTATTGATGACGTTCGATTTAGTCACACCCTCCTCACGAAGGAATGTCCATATGTCAGACAACAAATCTTGCTAACGGCAACTTACTTAAATATTTAAAATACTTCTAAATGTTTGGCATTCATTCTGGATAAAGTTTTCCATAGAATACTCAGTCACTTGCTCTGCTAATATAGAAATTATGTTACTCAACTCTAGAATTGGTATTAATATTATGAAGCCAATGAGAAAGGTTCTTCTTATCATATTCCAGAGAGTTCTATTCAATTGATTTATTAGAAATCATTTTCCTTTATCACTTATTGGGGGAATATAATCTAATGAAATTTCAAAGCAAACCGCGACAATTACAGACGTTTACTAAAATAACACAAACAGTTTAATAATTTTAATTTAATAATGTACTCAAAATTTTAAATATTAGTGAAATATGATACATTAAGTTTCAAATTAGAACCAAATTTAGTATTTAGGTTACATTTTTCTCATCAATTTATGAGTTTTAAATTTATAAAATGTATGGGAGTGGGGTTTTAAGAAATTGCATGATGGAAATTTATCTTCTCTATGATTTCTGTTATATATATNGAAACACTCACGGCTGCGATATACAGTAAACAAGAACTTGTTTAGTCTCTCCACTCCTCACCGTCGTAGGGCAAGAGATCCCCGAAAATTTTAATCCTTGTGATTTTTTCTTTTTGTGTGTGCACTGCACTCTCAATCCCACCTGCTCTTGATTACTGTATATATATATATATATACAATAATAAGAGAGAGAGAAAATATTTAGGAATATAATTAAGAGTTCCGTGGCTCCCCAAACCTTACGGCTATTAATTTATTTCGTCATTTAGTCTTTTTTAAATCCATCTTTAATGAAACATGGAAAATCTGGTTAGATTACTCAACTCCTGAGTGAAGGACTTGTTGCTAGAGTAAACGTCATACTTATCATTTCATACTTTACTCAGATGACTGAATCTGACTAAATAATGCGGTAACTTGCAAGCTGCACTATTTAAAATATTCATTAAGCTTTGCTAAAATAAAAATAATAAGACAACCAAAACTCTAATGTAAGAATAAGTATACAAATGTTGTGAGTGGTTAAGAATAGCAAGAATATTTCAATAAACTTTTAGCTTTGAACTATTATTGTTTGAATTAAATTATTGTATTGCCTTACAGGCCTGGCAAGTTTATATATTTCTTTATTGGAAGTATTCATTTATAAATTGCCACTCCTTGATTCATTACCGCCGTTCAAGCAGGCGATCCCGAGAGTGTTGCTCGTTGCTCAAGACGCCTACCTCCCCTACCAGGAGATAACCACAGCCGAAAATGGAACCGAAAATAAGTTATGCACATTGTCCAAGGAGTGGAGGAGCCTTTGGGCTTCGGACTCATAACTCGCGGCGCCTTAAAGAGAAAGACAGGGATCCTCGAGAGTGAGTTACTGCCGGAGGGGGATGGAGGTTGTGCCATGGCGTCCGCCGAGAGTGTGCCGGGAGCTGCCTCGGGGCCCATACTCAAGACTGATTACCCCGGCCCACCTCTAGGAACTTTAGGGTGTTCCTCATGGAGCACGTGTCGTTTTTATTTTACTTGTTTTGTCTTTATTATATTCAAATTAATACATAAATATATGCAGTAGTCCCAATTTAGAGATACTTCGTGATACTTTTGCATAATACCATTTACCTCAAGGGATCTGCCATGACGATAAATACGTCAGATTCATATAATTGTTACATATCCATTTGACAGATTGGGAATAATTTGTATTTATTTTAGAATTTAGTCACACTTACTCTTTAGAGACATTTAGATTATTTTTAAAGTTTTATACATTTTGTCAGAGAAGTTACAATGATATTATCTAGGGTGTTTGTTTTTAGCTCAAAATATCATTAAAAAAAAAATAATTATTTTTCACAAGACGACAAAGATAAATCTTTACAAAAAATACTAATTTGTCCAATTGCCATTAATAGAGAAATCATTTTGATAATTAAAACTTCTTTACTTAACTGATAGTTGAATTTTCTAGTTGGAAAAATAAATTACAAAATTGGATTTGTCAGTGTCAGTAAGTCATATTGACGTTAAATATTTACATTTCGTAAATTTAACTTTTATTTTCAACCAAATGAAGTAAATTACTCTCAAAGCAAATGGAACAGGAAAGTTTTTTATAGGAATAAAATTGTTTACATTTAGTAAATAAAATATCAATGATTGATTTTACTCATATTTATCTAATAAATTTGTGGTTTTTTTTAATGTCTATTAGGGGTTTATTTTTAGGACTATTTGGTCATCATTTTGGAAATATTTTATCTTCGGGACTAAATGGTTATTAGAACTTAAATTGCTTAGAATTTGAGTCACCATTTACCAAAAATGTGAAATTCATTTCTGTAAAGAGGAAGGGGTAATGAACCTTTACTAATTCTATGGGGAAATTTAGTAGTAATGACTCTCCACTTAAAGGCAATGCTCTTCGAAGTGACTAGTAACCGAAAACTGTAAGGTCTTTTCGTAGAGGTTATAAAAAGAAGGACGAAACTTATAATAAAATAAAAAACGACATAACGATTTTAGAATAATTTGTGCTATGGTATACTTATTGTCAATATAGCCCTATCAATTCCTGTTACTAATAATTTACTGAATTAAAACAATACTTTTCATATTCAAATTTGTATGTAAAAAACTATCGACCTACATTTAAGTTTTTTTAAAACGTTTTTATTAACAAAAAGGTCAGTGAGACCTATATGAAAAATGAATATGATTAGTCAAGAAATAACTCAGCATGGTTACATGGTAGATGTACATACAGCCGTTTTTTTTCCGTTTCCTAAGTGAGATGAGAGCATGATCTTACCTTCAAAAGCAAGGAAAATTGAGAAATGCAATGATTCATACTCATTGCATTGCAGTGCACTTCAAAAATAATCGAGATTAAAGATAAAGCGTTGATCCTTGTTCATTAAGTATTCAGAATTAGTGTTTCGTATTTCATTCATATATGTATATATATATAAAAAACGGTTTCTGGAGATAATATGTCAATCCATATTTACTTCAGGTCACGTAACCTCAGAGGCAAAGAAGCAAACATAATACACCCTTTATCGACGCATTTCAATCAGGATCTGGACTTGAGAGTGGAAAAAAAAAAGGTGTAGACAACTTTTTTTTCAGCCTTCATACGTCAGATCCTTTGGGTCAGATATATTTTTCTAGTGCCGCTTGTTTCAGGAGGTACGTTCTTTAAAATTGTTATTTATTTATGTTTTTTCCTCTTTCCCCGCCACCCCAAAGTTTATAATTAACTTTGGATTTAAGGGGTGGAGCTTGGAAAAGTCAAGGTGACCATACTGTTCCTTAGTTTCTAAACCGTTATTGATGACGTTCGATTTAGTCACACCCTCCTCACGAAGGAATGTCCATATGTCAGACAACAAATCTTGCTAACGGCAACTTACTTAAATATTTAAAATACTTCTAAATGTTTGGCATTCATTCTGGATAAAGTTTTCCATAGAATACTCAGTCACTTGCTCTGCTAATATAGAAATTATGTTACTCAACTCTAGAATTGGTATTAATATTATGAAGCGCCTATCAATTTCATTTGTACCAAAAGTTGAGCATTATAGAAAATGTAGAAACTTCTTTTTAACATTTGTCAAGTATTATTTCTATTCCTTGTCGTTTTCTTCCCTACCAAAGGTCTGTATTATAGGACTCAGCAATTACTTCTCTACTGCAGGTACAGTATTATAAAGTACTTAGAAACTTTTTCCGTATCATAAGTCAAGTATTATAGAGCCCCTAGCTAGTTCTAGTCAATCAGTTGTCCAGTAATTATAGAAAATTTAGCGATGACTTCCCTACCTTTGGTGTTAATATTATGAAACAACAAGCAATTTCATTTGTACTAAAGATTCAGTATTTTAGAGCATATAGGTAATTCGTCTTGCCTTAAGTATAGAATTATTTATATTCTTTCTCTATTTTTTTTTCTCTACTAGTATTATAGAACATTCAGCAATTTCTTCTCTACTACAGATCCAGTAATTATAGAACCCTCAGCAATATCTTCTCTTCTACCATTGTATAGTATAATGAAACACTTAGTAATTTATTTTGTACCATAGATTTAGTATAAGGGAACCAATGCTCTAAGCAATTTATTTATTTGAATTGCACAGGGAGACAGAAAAAAATCTTACTACCTCAGCTGGGAATCGAATCCGGGGCGGGTATGCTACCACTTGCACCGAGGGAGTTCGATAATTTCATGCCCTCTAATTATCGAACTCCCTCGGTGGTGCAGTTGGTAGCATACCCGCCCGGCAAGTGGGAAATCCGGGTTCGATTATCAGCTGAGGTAGTAAGATTTTTTTCTGGCTCCCTGTTCAATTAAAATAAATAATAAAATGTGGGCTTACATTACCACAATTATTATCGTGATTTGAACTAAACAATTTCTTTGGTACCACAGGTCCAGTATACTCTAGAACATTTACAAGCCTCTTCTCCATCATGAAGCCTACTACATTAGAGCCCACAGCAATTTCTTCTCTTCTACCACTGGTTCGGAACTATGTAACACTAAGTATTCATTTGTACCAACGTTCCAGCATTGTAGAACACTTGGAAACTTCTTATCCAGCACAAGTCAAGTATTATAGAGCCCCTAGCTAGTTCTAGTCAATCAGTTGTCCAGTAATTATAGAAAATTTAGCGATGACTTCCCTACCTTTGGTGTTAANAACATACTTCAATTTTAGTGGAATTATAGTCAGTGAAAATCTTTGTTAATATCTTCAAATAAGTAAAAAATAAATTGTATAAATAAGAATTTTTCGCGCTAGTGCCAGTATTAAGGATCTACCAACAAATGTTATTTTAGTTACTCAGAGGTAACAAATCTCGTTAAACAATTAATGCGAGGGAATAGACTAAAAAATCTATCTGTCCCAGCCAGGGCCCGAACCTAGATCTCCTGCTTTCCAGGCAGGTATGCAGGAGATTCAGGTTCGATCCCTGGCTGGGACAGATACATTTTTTATTCTATTCCCTCGCAATAATTGTTTAAAATTTACTTGGGATAATATACCACAACAAAATTAATATTTACACGTTAAACAATTTTTCATTTCTCAGTTAAGCAATTTAAATTGATCTAAACTATTTTTGAAAGGGCTCGTTTGTAAGTAGTGGGAAATCAAATTTCCACTACTTTTTTGAGAGTACTTGTGGGGCTGAATGAAGAGTAGATATATCCGAGAGCCACCCACATGTGGGCGTCAGATATACATCTTTGCCTTACCCACTAGGCAAATGTAGGGCGAGCGCGCGCGAGGTATAGAGCCCAGGTGCACGGAGGTGTAGGACCGCTGATGACCGGTCAGAGGCATTCCTATCACCGCCTTATAACAAAAAAAAGGTGTAAATTATCAATTAAAACAAGAATAAATAGAACACAATTTTTTTCTATGATGTATTGAAACAGTATTATTTCAGAACTCTGGTTCTGTCAATTAATGTAAGAATATTAATATTTTTCTGTACATATTTGGTTGATTTTTATAAATGATCTTAGAAAAACCGAACTTCATATTTTTCTTATGTAAATCATTTATTTCTACCAAGAATATACAGACTTGATCATAAATATCAGTTTTGAGATTAGTTAATGTATCATAAACTAGAAAAAAATTTTAATATCAAAGCTGCGGCAACTTGTACATAAAAATACATGAGAAAGAAACTCAAAATTATAGCTTACTTCAGTAGTTTCATAATATTTTTCATCGTTTCCCTTGAGTAATATATGTAGTTTAATCCCTATTGAAAGTTTTTCTGCATGTCCAGTTCAAAAATTCTGACATGTTTTATTTTTGGATGCTATTTCGCTAACGACTACAGATTTATGGCGGTCCTCGAACCCCACCTTTGAATACAAACAGTCGATAAATTGTACGTCATAATTGCAGCGATCCCTCTTCCTTGGCAGGTGTTTTCTTTGGTGCACTTCATATTTTTTGCCCCTCCATGCAAATGCCAAAACGTTTGATAAAATAAATAATGTGTGGAGAAGGTGACTGCATGAAAAAGAGAACCAGACGCCCCTTCGTCTCTCGTTCCTAAATGCCTTCCAACAGGACTGTATAAGGTGAGGTTGTTTGAGCAATTTTCCATTTTATCTTACTTATATATTCCAACAAGGTTTCATGATAAACCCGACAAAAAATACATTGATGACGTAACATAATAAGTTAACTTATATTAATTAAATTGTATTTTTTTGTTACTCCACAT
>KZ807762.1:260286-274458 GCA_000696205.2 Oncopeltus fasciatus | reverse complement strand
TATATATATATATATACGCACACTGGAGTAGGCACTCGATCATCCTTTTTCAAAGCGTAGGAGTTTATTAATTGATGAAATTCGCAGCTCCTGTGCGAAGGAGTTCTCATTCATTGTTTAGGATTAGCATCGGAAGTAGCACACCAGTAGGAGCTGGTGAAATTCATAACTCATTATCCCAAACGGCCGAAGCCATTCACAGTTAATCATAATCGCGAATGAAGAAAGACGTCATCCAAGATGATATACTCTCGGCCCGGGACTTCGGAGATTTCTTCTCGTGTATTGGTCCTTCTGCGGTGCCCTTCCCACCTCCGCCAAGCATATGAATACACCGTAATGGGACACCTGGCATTTATTTGCATAGGATTAGGGGTTTTCGCTTGGCTGGGGGCTCGTGCGCGGCTAACGTGGGAGGAGACATCTTCCACTTATACGGCCGGAAAGAATTACAGCCTCTGCCATTCGCTGTTAACTGTCGATAACTCACTACTGCCAATATGCCGGCATAAATAAGGTCGTCATTGTCCGAACGGGGTGCCTGAGCATGTCAGAATTACTTTCAGAGGCTTAACACCTCCGTGGAGCCGTGAGTGTATATTTACAGCACAGCAGAACTAAAACTCTACATAAACTGTATATTGAATAGTGTGATGCGTGTATAGCTCTTAAGAATTCTTTAACAAGGCCATTAAATATTAACTCAGACCGTCAAGAAGCGTCATTCACATTATAATTTATGGATCCGTCAGACATTGTCTTTTTTATTGTTCGTAATTTTCAGAAATAAAAAAAAACAAAACAACTAAATTCAGTATTTAAACCTTCTATTGCAAGCCCTTAAATGAATTCAATTTAGATTAGAGGCAGGTAATAGGGGATGAGTTGGAAACCCTAAGATGACAAGAAAACTCAAATAGAGGAATCCTAGATATCTTCGCTAATACTATTTACTTACAATAAAATTTATAGAACATAACAGGGAAAAATTAATCTTTTAATTTTTATGTTCTATCATATTTTACGATAAAAACATATTAAAGAATGCATTATGAAAGTTGATTAGGATTAGGATCAGGTTAAAGGGCGATCAACGTCATGGTTATTACGCCCTGACTGTTGGGGTTTATCTAGGGTTAAATCTGTTATCCATTCTTTTATATGTTTTCCGTTTTTTAGTGCTTGTTTACATGACGTTATATAGTACTTGGTGTGCAATAAGTTATATTCGTACACACACCTACACACAGAAATACACAAATATAGATACAAAACCATTTTAAAAGCAGAAATATAGATTATGAAAGTTGATCACATCTCCTTTTTTCTATATGAACAGCCAAGATCGAGCCGTTACCGCCAATAACTTCTCCAGTTTCAAATATCAACTAACTAAATTACGCTTACGTCTGTCTATCTTTAACGGCACGCAGGAAATGGGATAAGATTACGCTACTCCTGCGTAACGGACTTTTAGTAGATTTCCGTAAGCAATCAATTTATTCACGATGGTAAACATGAATTTCACCGATGCTTCATTCATGAAGCTTAAAATATGTTTCCTTCAAAATGATATATGTATGCTAATATATCTTTGTTTCTATGGCCTTTAGTGTCCGCAATTGATCAAATAATCAAGAAACCAAATTCGTTATTTAAGCTAAATTTTTGAAACCATTAAATGAGCTCATAGATGGCTGAAATCGTATGAGTTTGAAAGGGGCATTCAATTGAGCATATTTCAAGGCCGAATGGAACGAGTCCGTCACATGTAAGCAAGTTACTCGTGTTTCATACAAGATGGCTAAAATAAGAGCAAATGACGAAACTGGACGAGGGAAAGAGAGAAGGTTTAAAGGAAGGCTTGCTTAAGTTTATAATCGAAATGAAACGAAAATATTTGAAAAAAAAAAAAAAATTTAATTTACCTGGCACCGAAATTTTTTTTGTTAGACTTCAGTCATCCTTGGTTGATCAATTATTGGACTTAGTTGTGGAATATTTGAGGTAATTGCCTACTTTGCTCCTCTTCAAGCGATGTATCAATCCTAGAAAAAACAGTGAGTGTAGTGGGAGAAAAAAAAATTAGAATCAAATATCCCTGTACTAAAAAAAAAAAAAAAAAACTTAAAATCTGAGCTCAAGTACGTAATCGTGGGTACACCAACCATGGGTCATTAAATATCCCTATTTCCCTCCGATTTTTATAATTTACAAACTCAGCTTGTCTTTCTTGTATTTAAAACTTAAATCTCCAGCTCCGTTAAGAGAATTTGAATGAAATGCCCGCGATATCGAAAAAAAAAAAAATATATTTGGTTTTGTCCGAAACTCCAGATATAATTTTATCCATTTTGCCTTTATTTCTTTATTTAAATACCACTTGCCAAGTTTATTTGCAAAAAATCTAAAAAGTCTGAATACAACTTCTTTTATACAACATACACGCTAAAATTTCAGTGACAATAATTTCTATAGACCGTCGAAAATACAGAAACATTAAATTCAAAACAGAATTGGGAAGTGCTGACTAAGCCGTTACAATAAATCCTGCCAACGCGAGGATTTCAAATCAATTTGTGAACCGATTCAATCTGACAACGCCCACTCTTATTCCAAGAGAGATTCTATAAACATTCGAATTCATTATGACAGTACAAACATCATTTTAATTTCAGTTTTTATTTGAATCGTTTCATTTAATGGCTAGTATCTGTAATAAAATGTTCGCCTAAGCTTCCATTCAGTCAATATGACAAAAAAAATAAAAAATATAAACAATCGATTTTTCTATTTATTTTTTAAGAAAATAAAATATTTACAATTGAACTGAAAAATCATAATTTTTGGACCAACTTTCTTATGAAACTGGTCCACAAACAGTTGCAAAAATTTATGTTTGAACTTGGCGTTCATACAGTTTGGATAAAAAAAAAATTAATCCATACATTCTTAGTTAGCTTCTTCAACAAGCATGGATGGTTAGAGTTCAAGACTAAGAGAATCTAAGCTATTACAAAAGTACTTGCCATGTTTATGCTACTTTATTTCATTTGTAACCAAGGACTATAGTAAAACCATTTAGAAAAATTTTACTGAGATCTACTGAACTGATTTTAGTGACATTTTAAATTTTTGCTGCGTCTGGGATTTTGCGGAGCATAATTTATTAAGTTTGATCCAAGCACTCCAAGAGGGCTAAATCAAGAGTTAAGATCACAAAATGGCTCTAACCATAAGTGACTTCTTGATAAATGTGTTGAAACATATATTTATTGCAAAGCTTTCATTGTATTTTCTTTAATTTGCCATTCCTAAAATTTTTATGTAAAACTCATTTTGATGAGTCTTGATGGACCAGATCTAAATCAAGACCAACTTCCTTATTTTCATTATATTTTCTTCTTCAGAGATACAATTAATCATATTAGCAAATTCTATAATTGATTAACTATTGAGTTTGATCTCATCACAGATTTATTTTTATTTTTTCCAATTATACATACTCGATTCCAAAAATGAAAATCACTAAAAACTAGATAAATACGTGCATACCTCCGTGTGTATGTGTGTGTCAATGCTCTATTAGCCACAGCTTTTTAAATGCACTACTGGAGGTTAAGTTTGTTAATCAGCAAAGTTAGAGGAATAGGAGAGGTGGGGTTGTTATCTGTGCAAGTAAAAAAATTCCTTTTTTTTATGCAGGGGGCTTAATATTTAGTTCAAATTAATGAAACTCAACACTGATCAGTTGTTTGATAAAAGAAATATTTTAGGAGTAAAAATTAGGTATAGCGGCTTGCTAGAACCGTATATTTTAATTTTCACAGTCTAGAAGCATCAATTACCTATTTTTTAAAATACAGTTGTCATATCGCTTTTAAATGTAAATTGAAAGACTAAGTTGGTTACAAAGCCAACAAATAGGGGTGCAGATTTAAGTAAATGTCAAGAACAAGTGGAAAAGATTTTTTAATTGCTGGAGTAATATTTAGCTTAGTGCAAAAAAAAAAATTAGAGATAAACTAACTATTTAATAAGTTACAATGTAAAATAAAACAATTAGTAGAGGTTGTTTACCTGAACCGAACCTAACAATTTTACGGTTTATTAGTTGTTTTTAAAATTAAATGGCATGATACTTTTAAAAGTAAAATGAAAGGATGTGTTAATTATTTAGTTAAATCAGACAAATAGGAAAGGGAATTACCTAAATAGTCAAGTGTGAGTAAAACTTTTTTTTTTTTATACAGTGGGAGTTGTATTCAGTTAAGAACAATAAAACTGATCACAGATTTGTTAATTGATGAAAGATATATTCTATAAGTGTGGGGATTATATGATATTGAAAGTTAAGATTCAACAACTACGATGCTTAGGAACTCGTTAAGTTTGCGCAGCTCCTGCGCGATGGAATTTGCTTTCAACCTTTAGTTAGAATTGTTTAATAATTGGAAGTAAAGTTATAGGAAATCTAGTTTACTAAAAAATCTTGAAATTAATATACCATGTTTGGTGCATAAATTCAAACCTGATATCATCAATTGATGTACTTAAACCTCTTGATGACATGTATAAAAAAAACTATGCTTGTTATCTACAAAGATAGAGTTTTTGACACTTACATAATTACTACCTGACAGAGATTTCTTTGTTAGTGTTCAGTCACTATCAGGCTTCTCATATAATGATTCAGTACATTTTAATATATTTTTAGACATAATATTGATATAATACATCATTGAAGATGGGAAGGGGGGGGGGGTATCAAGACTTTGCTTAGGAAGAAGAGTAACACATCTGCAGGAAAGTGGTAATCTCAACTTTTAACAAAATACAATATATGATACAACTTTTTAACACTAATTTAGTTGCTGTATTTTTTTAAACCCTTATAAGGTTATTGAATTAATATACACATTTATATAATACAAAAAACATTTATAGTCATAAAAATTATGGCACCCTAGAAAATTTTTATTTTAAAATTTGATTAACTTATTGCTAATTACAGTTATCTTATGTTCTCACCAGATTTTTTTTTTGTTGAAATAAGGTTGTTTGCTGAAGTACAGATTAATAAACGTATTTTTTTTTTTTTTTCCAGATATTACCAAAGGCTGAGGGTCATGGAAGACTGATGGATCCTCCTGCAAGGAATAGCATGTGGAGGTTTGGTTTCCCTACCCCTGTCAACTACAATGACAATGAGCTCTATTGTGGCGGATATTCAGGTTCCTTCAATACCATTATTTTTTCTAAATATTTTGTGGAGTACATAACAAATATCATCAAGGAGCTGTGAACCAAAAGAATCAGGACCAACATTGAGATAAATAAGCTGCAAATTAATTCAATATCTCCTTGAGGGAGCGAAGACTATTTTACATTATAATTAGTGAGAAGAATTTGTAATTCCTTATCGCTTCCTCATAAGTTGCAAACTTTTTTTTCCCTCGTAACCTGAAGAATATAATTAATTCTCAGTCTTTCTTTCAAGACTTTTTAAGCCTCCCATAATGGAAAAAGTTGGTTGTCAGACTGTGTGGTACTAATTTAAGATGTTTTATGGTTTTAATTTAATCTGGCAGTTTATTATTACAGATATAGAATCATTGGAATAGTACTAATGTATTTCTCTGTTTTTAAAGTGTATAAAATAATGTGTAATTCGTGTTCATGTATAATGACTCATGACACACAGGATTAAATTTTTGGATACATTGACCTCTATCCATACCAATCAGTTTTAAATAAATTAAAAAGTTAACTGAATGATGCCGTTCAAGGGAATCTACTATATGTATTTTCTAATAATAGTAATGTATTATCAAAATATAGTAATGTATTTTATAATTATAACTTTTTCAATTACATGTTCTCTTGTTAAATAAAATGTATATGAAAATTATTTATGGCTGCATATAATGTGAATATGAAGAGCATTTTTTTCATGTGTCAATAATATTATATTATTGACTGAAATAAATAGATGAAATAAATGAATGAGGTATTATCATACCTTCTATTATCCGTCTCCATTGGTTTCTGTAAACCAGTTGAATATAAACAGTGACAGTGAACACATGTATTCGGCCACGAAGATGGACAATGTCCGAAAGCGCTCGCCAACAGAAGATGGTTTGCAGAAACCAATGAAGACGTATAATAGAAGGTATGATAATTCTATATTCATTGGTAGTCATAATAACCCTTTAGATGTTCATTCTATTATATCCTACATTATACTCTGGTATAATATTACATTGTTAGTATTTCATATCCTTGTAATTTGTTGCAGTGCAGTGGGATACAAATAATGGAAGGTGTGGAGTTTGTGGTGATGCCTACAGCTTAAGTGAACCAAGACCACATGAGGCTGGTGGACAGTTCGCCAAAGGAATAATAGGAAGGAGGTATACTGTTGGTCAGGTAATTACCAATATCGGAACTAAGGAAGGTCATTCACATATTCTTATTTCCATTTGATATTAATTAGATTAATTTGGAAATAAATAAATGGTAGTTATAGAAAATTATTAGCTAAGTTTAATCTGCAAGTTTATTCTGGATATGCATGTTTTACTTTAAAATAATAATTTTAAATTATTATTACAAGGTTTATCAATTATTATAATTATTGTAGAAACATTTAAATAATTTTTTTTACACAAAAACTAAAATTCAGGTAATCGTTTATTTAGTTTTTTAATTGAAAAAAAAAAATTGAGTAACGAAAGCCAATATCAGTCATTATTTAATATTTCAGTTTAAAGGTATATTCTCTCACCACATACACATAAATTTTGAAAGATTTACAGTTTATGTTCTTCAAAGTATCTTTAATTAAGATTGTCATAAACCAAGTTTTGTTATTTTATACATAAAGATATGTGATTTTTTATTTTAGTGTGTTTACTGCACTCTCTACTCCACCTGTTCTTGATTACTATTTATTGCAGCTGCGAGGGTTTCATATTATATATATANATCATTTTATTCTTCAACATTGGAGTAAATTAAACTGAACCAAGTTATAATAAGTTATAAAGCAAAATACACACATAATCAGGTTGCGTCTTATTGGCAGGGTATTTGTACTTTACAAATGTCAATCCAGGTCTTTGATCTTTATCTTTACACTCTTTAGGGTCAATGATTTCGACACCCTTATCACCCCACCAGCCAGTAACTTGTGAAGGTGTTTCTTCAGATATTCCACAGACTCCAAATGTGTCTAAAAAAAGAAAACATAATAAAACAATAAAATAACATTTTTTCTTGTAATAATAGTAACAGCTTAAGTCATAAAAGATAAAATGTTTATTCAAGATCGTTACCTACAGTTTTTTATTTTATTTTATTTTAAGGAGAGGTTCAGGAAGAGGAAAGGATGATACATTGGGAAAGAGTAGAATAGTTAATGCTTTTCTATGCTATAATGATTGGTAGATGTAGAGCTTTTATTTTAGTTTTATTTGTAATGAAAGCAATACTACATTTAGAGGAGCAAGTTAACCAAACTCGATTTTTTTTATGCTAAAATAAAGGGATGTATGAAGAAAAAAAAGACTAAATGTTTTTATTCTATTTAATACTAATCAATAAATAATAATCTCATTGGAGCATTCTCTAAGCTAGTTAAATCCAATTTAACTTCTCTAAAAAGAAGCCTCAGTTTAATGATTTGTTTCAAAGTAGAAACAAGTCAGTATCTTACAAAATTCTCATAAATTTTAAGGCTTTAAGTCAAATTTTTAATGAAAAAAATTTCACAACCGATGAAGTAACTCATGAAATATTAAATATGAAGGGGAAGGTGTCAAGAGGTTAGAAACATTTGAAAATTCATATAAAACCCCATCTGATATGAGATTTCCTGGAGCATTTGTCTTTGAATTTTTTTAAAAATATTGAATGTGTTATTCATCACAAATTCGTTCTTGATGGTTGTTCTACAAATTTTGAACTCTAATGTGAACAAATGGAAAAATTGCATGCAAAGTTGTCTGAGTATTATCCTACTTTGATCAACTGAAAAAGAGTTTTATTCTAACAAGATATTGCTTGTCCTCACACTTTTTGTCAAGCCAAAGAAAAGTTCAAAGGACTTCATGGATTCGAACTCTTGTCTCTACCATCATATCTCATTCTCTACTTAGCCCTGAAGAAGCCATCACATGATGTGCGAAAGCTCGGCAACTATCAACAACTTGACACGGTCCAACCCGGAAGAAGAAACGGTAAATACAAAGGAGATTAAGCTAATAAGTACTGGTCTATATAACCAGTCATGAAGGGACATCTCTCAGGACTCAATAAGCATGTCTTCGATAGTCGCACTCTGCCAGTGGTTACATATGGATGCCAGACCGAGTCACTGACAAAATATGAAGAAAATAAACTCAGGGTATAGCAAAACTACTCATAGAAGCATGACCAACTCAAGAAGATACAGAGTTCCCCAAGTACAGATAAAGAAGAAAACAAGTAAAGCCTGAAAGATAAAATCCTCCGTACTAGGGAACAAAAATGGAAGTGGGAAGGTCATCTTCAATAATTAAATGATAAAAGATGGTCTAGTAAAATCAAAGAATGGACACCCTATGTCTTTAAAAGGTGTACAGGGAGGCATGCAAAACATGGAGCAACAGTATAAAAAAATTTTCAGGACCAATGTGGTGGAGAATAGCAAAATCTATAAACCCCACTTCCCTAAGAATGTTGGTCACTATAGGAAGTACTCTCCAAGAAAAAGGCCTATATGGGGCAATAATATTTGTTTAAACTCCAGTAAATCTATTTAAAATATCATTTATTAAGCTTTAGTATTAATTTTAATAAGTATTTATTTAATTTAATTTAGATATACCCTAAAGTTATTTTCAATATTTAGTATTTTTAATATCGGTTATTAGTATTTCATTGCAGAGGTATTTCATATTCCTTGGTTTATGCATTCGTTATTCTGTTATATTCAAGAAAGTTAATTGCTTCATTCCTTAAACTTTATTAATATTAATATTTTTATTTTTGGACTAAATTTGATATTCTATAACAGTACATTATATTTTGTGTAGGTAATACATAGAAAAGAAAGACTTACTTGATACAGACCCGGTCAGTTTAAAAAGAACAGGTCAGGTGGTTAGGTTCCCAAAGAAAAAAAGGTTCAATCCTTAACTGATTGGCTGCAGACAGAAATTTGAAGTCTTGTCAAGCTGATTCCCAATTAGTCATACATTAATTTCATTATTTTTCTCACTTAATCTTTTTCACTATAATCTGTAATTAAGAAAAGTTTTTCATTAGTTTAAAAAGTAAATATTTCTGTGGTACAAGATTATTGAAAGAAATAATTAAAAACGAATGCTACTTCTGCCTAATTATGGAACTTTTTTTGTTTTCATAGGAAATTGATGTTGAAGTAGAACTAACTGCTAATCACTATGGCAGATTTGAAATGTTCATTTGTCCAAATAATAATCCTCGCTATGAAGCAACTCAAGAGTGTTTTGATAGGTAAACAGTATTTCTCAGTTTATTATATTCATTTTTACCTCTACTTAATCATTTAATATCTTAAAGAAGAAGCTATCTACAATTTATAACTCCAATTTTATTAAAAATTCCACTGGGAACACTCCCTACATAAATACAAATCATATGTTGGGATGTTGTTACCCACATATCTGGTGTGGGATAATAATCATAATTTTATTGTTTTTTGGAAATAAAAGGTGCATAAATTTTGAAATCATTGTTTAGGCAAATTGATGATGAATTAACTTGCCTTTATATTGAAGACAGAGCTTAACACAAATTTTAAGCAAATGTAAAATAATTTAATAGGATAAACCTTAATATATTCGAAACTGTTATCCACATTTTTATTAGTATGATGTAGCCCAACATTTTGACTACTTTTTTTTTTAGTGATCTACCATTCCTGCACCCAAAACTTTTTTCAGGGAGTTCAAGTGGTCTCCCCTGGATTTCAGCTCAACCAAAGTAGTTTATAGGCACTGGATAGACTAAGGTTTTCCTATTTCAATTGAACATTATTATTTTTTTTTTAAAACCAATTAAAGTTTTAAGGTAAGACTGAAGAACTAAGTAAGAAGTAATTGAGTGACTTTTGCTGTTTACAATTCAAATAAGAAAAACATCAAAGTAATAATGAAATATTTATGGGTAATGATTAACAATGCAAGTATTAAGAGCATTATTTCACATAAAAAATGAGGAAGAGTTTTATTAATCTGAGGAAAATATTTAAGTTTTCCTTTATTTGCAATAGTGCAATGCTAAATTATATGTTTTTTCTAACTCTATTCACCAAATACATTTACCATTTTTAAACCTAAATTTTTTAATAAAATCATATCATGTTACAATCATGTCCAAAAGAATATTATTTTATTTTTTTAATGGCATCCCAACCACTAGGGTCATTTATGCCTTCAAAAGAAGTGAAAATGAGATTTCCTATCTTTAGAGAATCTTGTTTAATGTTTCTCTAATTTATGAAGACTACAAAGAGGTATTTTAATATAACATACATTTGATTAAAATGCTGCTAATTAATATAGTAGTTAATAGTTAGCATTAATTATCATAATCTTTATAGAATATCGTTGACTGCCAAATAAAAAATTTCTATTCTTCAAAACCCACTCAATTCCAGTTACAAACTTTTCATTGTTCTCAAGAAAACATTTCAAGTTCATTCTGTAGACAATTACTTTTTTTTTCTCTCACTTCAACTGCTGAGGTGATTAGCGTAGTGACCTCTAACTAAAGGGTAGTTATTTACTCTTAATATTGGTTGGCTCTAAGAATACTTTTTTAGAATTTTTTATCTTTGTTTTTAAAATAATAAATATGGGTTAATCATTACTTGTCCTTAATAATCTTAAAACTATTTGCATGTAGATTAGGGACTGGCATTTAAGCATAATATTTGAACTTATTTGGCTCAAATGGCTGAAGTCTAGATACAAAAAACGAATGAGAAGCAGTATTCATTAAAATTTTTGTTTTAGGTTTCCATTATTTATTTCTGGAACAAGAGATGTGAGATTTCTTATCCCAGGTGAAGCCAAGAAGAAAGCAATATTCAGATACAAAATCCGATTGCCACCTTACCTAACATGTTCACAATGTGTTCTCCAATGGAACTACTACACAGGTAACATATTTTATTCTCACTGAATCTAAAGAGTAACTGTATTTTCCCCTACCATTACTTTGTTTTCGTTCATTCAGTATATTATTAATCAAAATCAATTATAAAATATTAAGCCCAGATTTAGAAAATAATAAAAATGTCTATCATTCAGGGGAGAGTTAACAAAGATTTATTATTTTATTAAAGATAGACATATATAAGAAATAAATGACTACTTTGATTTTAAAATCAGAAAAGAACCACTATGGAAAAAGGCAAGATTGCTATGGCTGGCTCTAGATTATCCAGAAAGGAAGAATGGGGAAATATTTCAACCTGTGTAATAACATTCATAAATAAGTTTTAGAAAATTACATTTTTTACCCATTTATTTTATATTTAATTGATCGTAACACTAATAATACCAAAGATATAAACAATTTCTCACATTGATCTTTCTTTAAAATCCTGACCAGCCCTTGCCTGTTATTACCTCATTAATAAATTCGGATAATTACCAGAGCAGGGTGTCCGCCCGGCTATTATCTTGTGACATTAAAACTACCTCAAACGAAAGGTTATCAAGCTCTCTTTTTATCTTTAGCTTATTTTATCGTTGCTTATACACACTTAAAGATCCCTAATTTAACAATATCTAGCGTCTTACAGTAAATAAAAGTGTGATGTAATGTAATAGTTTGACAGGTTATACAAAATATAATTATTACGAAATAAAATGCTATTCAATATTAGACATAAGTTTTGAAGTAAATATAATAACACGAATCCAAAACATTCTTAATTAAGTAATAACAGGAATTTTATTATGTTCTATTTATATTTCTATACAAAAAAAAATACTAATCTACAAAAAAAAAAGTATGCATTTCACTGATCTGTCCAACCGCCTGCCAAATTATCATATGGGGGGGATTAGGAGGGTCTCCCCCTGAGATGTTTTCGAAGCCAACATCTATGTTACAACCCTAAAAAAAATATGAATTTTTTTTCTCGACATTCTATATTTATCATTAATGTGATATTTTGTATTTAAAAAATTATAAATATATCAGCAGTAATCAGGGTTGCCTGTAATTGCACTATGAGGTGCTGGCTGTTTTAAATTACAAATGAAATAGTTCTTTAGTTGCTGGTTCGTTTGAGAAGATTTTTTTTTTTTGTGTGTGTTTCGTTTTGTTCTATTTTAGTTTCTGAAAGGGATCAACAAATTAATGACGGTAGATTGTGTGATTTAGAAAAATGTTATTTGACTGCTGGTATTCAAGGCAAAATTAAGATGATTGAGAAGTGCATAGTTCGGATTTAATTTCGCTTACTTATGAGTATTTCGAATGTCTTCGGCTAATGAAATTGCGTTGATAGGACGGCAATATATAGTGTTGCGCTAATAAAATGGTTTATAAAAACCATTTAGAGAGATCACTTCAATGTAGTAGTTAACTTGTCTTGAGCAAACTCAGTGTGATTCAAGTCATTAGGATCACTCACGGATTCATCAGAAAAAGGTCCCACACCGACATAGCAGACAATGTTTGAACTAATATAAATGCATTCACTGACTGGCATTATTTTTGTTTATCTGGTTTTGTTCATGAAAATGAATGGGTGTGATTGGGGTTCCTGGTATGATTGTTGAAATTTATGATAGTTTTCTTGGCAAGAGAAAGAATAATAGAGGAAAAAGAGTGAAGATAGTTGGGTCTTGGGTGTTATTAAGAGGTTGGATGATGGTAAAGGTGGAATGTTAAATGGAGGTTCGTCAAAGAATAAGACAGGGAAACACTCATAGCCATAAGTGCTCCATTTTGGTAGGGACAACTATTATTTCTGACTGTTGGAAAACTTATGATGGCTTGAGTCAAGAGAATTTCCCATCATCTCACTGTAAATCACTTCTTTTTTTTCCGAGCCCCTATAAATGGAGTTAATACTTATGCCATCGACGGGAACTGGGGTAGGGTGAAGGCCAGTGTGGGTATTAGGAGGAAAATACAAGACAGCTTGGATCTCTACCTGGCTGAATATATGTGGTTCCAGCTTAGAGGTGGCGACCCAGACCCTTTTTTTATGGGATGCATCCCATCTACATCCTCTTAGAAGCAAGGATCAATAGGGTTGTTGATATGTGGAATCACATATTCAGGTAAGCCATTTTTACTTAGTAATTATCACAAATTTTGTTTGGTTATAGAAGTGGTATTTGGGACTACTGAAAAAGGAAGGCAATATGAATAGCCATATCTATAGAGAATCTTGTTTAATGTTTCTCTAATTTATGAAGACTACAAAGAGGTATTTTAATATAACATACATTTGATTAAAATGCTGCTAATTAATATAGTAGTTAATAGTTAGCATTAATTATCATAATCTTTATAGAATATCGTTGACTGCCAAATAAAAAATTTCTATTCTTCAAAACCCACTCAATTCCAGTTACAAACTTTTCATTGTTCTCAAGAAAACATTTCAAGTTCATTCTGTAGACAATTACTTTTTTTTTCTCTCACTTCAACTGCTGAGGTGATTAGCACAATGACCTCTAACTAAAAGGTAGTTATTTACTCTTAATATTGATTGGCTCTAAGAATACTTTTTTAGAATTTTTTATCTTTGTTTTTAAAATAATAAATATGGGTTAATCATTACTTGTCCTTAATAATCTTAAAACTATTTGCATGTAGATTAGGGACTGGCATTTAAGCATAATATTTGAACTTATTTGGCTCAAATGGCTGAAGTCTAGATACAAAAAACGAATGAGAAGCAGTATTCATTAAAATTTTTGTTTTAGGTTTCCATTATTTATTTCTGGAACAAGAGATGTGAGATTTCTTATCCCAGGTGAAGCCAAGAAGAAAGCAATATTCAGATACAAAATCCGATTGCCACCTTACCTAACATGTTCACAATGTGTTCTCCAATGGAACTACTACACAGGTAACATATTTTATTCTCACTGAATCTAATGAGTAACTGTA
>KZ807762.1:160573-183575 GCA_000696205.2 Oncopeltus fasciatus | reverse complement strand
ATAATGAAAACAAATAACGTTGTAAAAATTCTTTGACATTCTGGAAAATTTGAGATAGATCTAAATTAAAAAGTTCTGAGATAGGTACTATTAAAAAAATTAATCTTCCTTCTATTATAAACATAAGAAAAGCAGAAAGACATTCACCCCTATTCTAATTCATAAATTTATTTTGAATATATATATATTAAAGTTAATCAGAGATACTATAGGTCTAGAATAGTTTGCAGTGTAAAGCTCTATCTCTTTACTTTATAAGCAATATAAAAACATGTATTATAGAATTTAAGATATTTCAAATGGCCAGTTTTTAAATCCACAAAAGATGATACTCATCAACAAAAATCTGTGATCAATACCTCTATAACATTATTCAATTCTGTATCATTATTTAGATAGTAAGAAAACTGGAACGGTTTCGAGAGCACAATTTACTGAAACTCAAAATTTCATAGTAGAACAATACAATAATAAAAATTACTATGTTAATTAATTGCTATAATTAATAAATAAGTAAACAATTAATAGTAATGCTGAACAATAAATTAATAACCAAAATATATTTTTTTCTAATCAGAAATATAAAAACTATCAGTATTAGAGGTTATTTTGTAAAAATAAAATTTTCATTTCTTTAAATTCTTACTTAAGTCATTTAATTATATCTTTAAGCAATAATGAATAATAATAAAACATAAATAATGAGTACTGTGATTATATTCTTCAAAGAGAAGAAAGAGAGAGAGAGAAAGAGAGAGAGAGAGAGTGAGAGTACTTCCACTCTTTCCAAAAGAAAAATCCCCGAACGCTAACACCTCCAAAGTTATTTCCCCTAATTAGAGGTTAAGTTCCCCATTAAAGGTTTCTTATCTGGGCAGGGCTGCTAAAAGGAGGGGACGGAGTTACGAAAAAGAAAAAAAAAAAAAAGAGAAAAAGGAATGAAGAAAGAATCTACAGAAAAGATAAAATGCAAAAGGAGAGAGAAAAAAATCAGCAATTAGCCATTGCCTTGCTAATCCAGCTTATTTACGGCTCTCCTTGGTTGCAGAGGAGCGCCACTGGGATGTAACAATCAATTCCCGGCTGAGGGAGGTAATCCCAACGGGATAATCCTGGAGGAATCTGGTGGTTGGTCTACGGGATATATATGTGGGAGTGGACTCCCTCCAGGCTATTGATAATTTGTTGCCGGGTTAATGATACCCTCGGATTAACCCGTTCGCCAAAAAGAACCAATTTATACTGGTTGGGTCACAATTTTATCTGTTTTATTTTAAATCACCTATGGCTTTATCCTGTTCCTGTAGGAAATGTGGTTGTTAAGGATATGCATTTTCTGTTGTGTGGGTCTTGTATTCAAATTAGTTTAACATGGTTTAATGTGTCTTTAGTGGTTAGAACCTCTTAATGTCTGTACCCTCCTGAAACTTTTGAAATTCATCTTTCATTATAATTAATAAAAATAGTGTCATTTTTATTCTGAAATCATTCTCGAACGGGCAGGAGCATTCTTCTTTAAATGATCCGGACAGCCAACTATAATTGGTTTTTCCATAGCCCTTTATCTTGCTACATTCAATACCAGTAAGCATGAATCGTACCTGCCTACCTTTAAAATACAAAGTTATTCTTACTATCAAGTTTTTATTTCTCATTTGTGGAATATTTATGATGACACAATAATTAGCTTAGTTCTCCTGTAGAAGATCAAGTGGTCATCTCCGTCTGAGTCACTATGAAGGATGTTGAAGTAACGAGAAGGAATAACGTCTTTGATGAGGTCAATTTGAAGGTCATTGTGAAGGGTAGAGTTGGATACATTGAAGGAAGCATTAACAGTAGGTCTGAGGACTTTGGACTGGGAGTATTGGATGCGTTGGATGTTAGAAGGTTTAGGTTCCCAGAGTTCTAACATAGCGTTAGTCCAAGCAGGTTCGAGAATGTTTTTGTAGGTCTTTAGTTTGTTGTATACTGATAATTTCGATGTTCGTCCGAGTAATTTATATATTAGTCCGTTTCTTCTGTTTAAGTCTTGTCTTTTTTCCTTATGTATTCTTTCCACTTTAGTAAATTGTTATTGAATTTTTAATGTAAAATTCGAATTTAGAACTATTTAAAGGAAAAACAGTATTAAATCTTATATTTTTATTTATTTGTGCTAAAGCAACGAGTAATTGGGTTAATCTAATCCCTATAGGACTGAAAAAAATTTGTTGGATGAGTAGGTAAGGGAATTTAGGAGGGTACGCTTCCGTTTGTTTTGAAGGCCCTTGTGCCACACAATATCAAAGAGCAGTCATGCATCCAGAAACGCTCCCATTCAATACTCTTTTTTCTCAAGGAATGATGAGATGCGATCTACAACACAGAACAGAACACTTGAGGGATATAGAGTTATGTGGGCGGAATCTAAACAGATGATCAAGAATAAGGTTATTGGAGATTATAAATTAAAATTTACAAAGTAATGGGAAGTAAGCAAGATAGAATAGTTTTGAGTAGACGGGATATGAGATACTTTACTTCAGAAGGATTGGTAGGTTTGGAGAATAGAAGTAATGGAGAAATTTCCATATAGGATGCCAAGATAAAAAGTGGAATAAATCCAGAAGTTAAAAGAAATGCTGTTTAGAAAGGGAGATNCTCTTATATTAATATTAATTTAATTTATGGTTTTTAATCCCACGTAAATTTAAATTAATTAATGCAAGGAAATATAATACAAACTTAACTGTCCCAGCCAAGGGTTCTTAACGCATTTGCCCCGTTAGCAGGAGTCCCAGATTCGAGCCCTGTCTGGGACAGTTAGATTTTTATTCTATTCCCTTGCATTAATTGATCTAATAATCTCTATCCCACCTGATTGATCTTGATTACTGTATATATAAGGAAGATCCTTATCTCCCAAGCCCTTGCTTGGATTGTGGATGTGATGAGATCATAAGCTATAGGGGATGTGAAATATTTCACTTCAGAAGGGTTGCAAAGAGAAAGGAAGAGGGCATTTAATGTATTCGGCAATTTCTTACTCATGGATAGGTTGTCTGATTGTCTGGATGAGGTGTAATTTGGGGATGAATGGAAAAAAGTTATGATTTTTCTTTTTCTTCAGTTTTGATTTTTCTTCTGTCTGACGATGCGCACGAAGCATCATGAGGTGTGGAAGGAATGTGATGCTCAAGGATTTTTCTTGTGGCTATCCTGAGAAATTTATCAGATGTTATGAGGAAACGTAGGAATTAAAGGTTTATTCCCATGGAGAAATAATTAATTTTGACTGAGCGAGGGAGTTTATTAAAGGGTAGGCCACGTTATTGGGGTAGGCATTAATAAATTAAAAAGAAAAAAAAAGGTAGAAAGTATTCCTACCATAACAAGCCAGAATTACTTTCAAATAATAATTTATTTTATCTTATAGAGAACTTTAACANATTTATGAGTAAATAAAATAAAATTGACCTGACAAGAAACTGCATGACCTAATCTTTCCACCCTCTGGAAATACCCTCTCCCCGCCACCTATTATGAAACATCGCCCTTATATTCATTAAGTCCGCGAGGCACTTCATCCCTTATTTACGTGGCTTTTAACTCGATAGTTGAGCTGTAAACTTCCAGAAGAACCAGCTGGAAAAATGCCCCCCTCTACATGGTTATTCCATGAGCCTAAAATTCAAATTTATTTTTCATAAGATGAAAGTGGCTGGGGCTAAAAAGATACGTCTTGAACTTATCCAGGTTATTTTATTCAATTTATGTTCTTTATTACCATTCTCCAGGAAGCCAACCTTAATGGAATATATAGTTCTGAATATTCTTTAAAATTTTTGCTGTGTTATTTAGCCTCTCATTCAGAATTTTACATACGTTCATAACTTCTTTCGAGATCCCTACCTTCAGTTCAGTTTAAATTAAACACCTCTGTTGATATTTTAAAAATTTTATAGTTTAGGCTATTTCATGTTTTATAGGTAGAAAAACAACTTATTTGTAAGGACATTTAGAATTTTCTATTTTTTCACTATATAATCAAATATCTACGGTGATTTTACCTCTTTCAGTAAAAACCATTTTTTTCGGGAAAACTTGATATTTCACACTTTTATATAAATAATTTAATTTAACAATGTATTAATATATTTAGGATGTCAAATATGAAATAAATATATGCTGAAAAAAGAAAAATAACAAATTGGTGTGATATCTCCTTTGTAGCACCCCTTGTCCAGGTCCTATTTGCCTCTAAGTTTTACAGCTCTTCACCTTATCACTGTATCTATGTATATTTACATCTAAAATTTTAAAGTTTTTGGGAACTTGAAAAACAAACAGTTTTATTTTTACTAATCCAATGAGTCAGCCAATAATATGCTATATCGAAATTTTATCTTCTTTTATATTTTATCTCTACCTGAAATACTCATCTCTATGCAACAATTTTTATTCTTTTATATTATTTTAAATTTTATTTTTGTGTGACATAAAAATGTTAACTTATAGACAATGAAATACAATGTAAAAAATCTATGAATCTCTCAGTGTAGTTGCCCCAGGTTTAACTCGATAATGTAGGTACTGTCAAGGAATTAAATATTTCTGTCAGTCTTATGGTGATAGCCGTAGCGAGAGGATCTCTCCGTGTCCGTTATCTTATAAGCCGCTTTAGATAGTCAGTGTTCTCGGCACTAGCTCTCGTATTTAATATTTTGACGATCTTTTTTCGCAGACTACTTGGTCAACCAACTNAAAAATTCTATATATATATATATATATATATATAAAACTTTCCAGACAAAAATAATAAAAGTTCAGGGAAATATTAAGTTCAGCTTAATACTCGATAATATTTTACTTTATGATAACTGAATTTTTTTTGGCACTCAAACTGCAATTTGTGCTATCGTTTTGATTATTTAAAGTAATGTAGTTTAACGAATTTGCCAAAATAGAATGAATACTATTGCTACTATATATAGTATCATTATTTAGTATACTCTATGTTTATACTCTATGGAACCGCCGTAAATTTGAGAAGTGAAATTTGATAACTGGTGTCTGGATAATTTCGATAGATTAAAAAACTAAACAAAAAAATTTTTTTTAAAATGAGAAATTAATAGGCCACTTTAGCGTGAAGGGGCAATAGCATATGCCTGTTCACCACGGAAGCAGGTAGCAGTGTTCAAAATGGCGGGAAAATTAATTATGGAAGTGAATAGTCACGAAACCTTGAGGAAGCTCTAATAATTTAAGTACATACTAATAAGCATAGAGAACGCTAAGAGGTCTAAACGAATAATTGATAAAATAATTGAATAGTGTTATAAATACAATATAATTAAATTAATTCTAATCAAAAATTGCAAACCTAAGATTGAGTTGAGATGTAATCACTGTATTAGCTGTAAAGAACTTTGTTTTTTTTTTAAAAAAAGTACGTCAGTTTGGTAAGTGAACATTGTGATTCGGTTTTACAATGTTTCCCATTTTCTGTTTGTCTTGGGTCAGTGGATTAAGGGATTTGTCTTAAAGAAACCCAGTGTTCGATGATTATCGTTATTTAATGATTTGGAGGAATCGTTCGCCCAGGTTTGCTGACTACACGCTAGTTTCTAGTGGATTGTGAATAATCACTTACGTACGCAAAATACCAATCTTTGATTTCAGGCCTCTATCCAGTAGCCGAAATGGTATTATAAAGTAGTGTTTTTTTTTAAAATGGAAATCAAAAATCTTTGTTATTTGTAAGTGCTATATAGAGGTACTAATATTTAAAGCGTTAATACGAATAGACGATGTGCTTTAAGTAAGTTTGTAGGGTGTATTGAATGATACATTATCAGATTTGTTTGGGTTTTAAAGCACTTAAAACTACATTTGCCTTCATTCATTATTACTGTTTATTCGCTCATACAAAAATAAACAACTCTTTGACGATATAAAAGGGTTTACTACACGCAAAAACAGAACGTTTCTTCCTACATCAGCTTGTTGGAGAGGGTTGATCTCCCCACAGTTTTTGTACAGTCCCACCCCTCAGCCCTAACGAATATATATCCACGACTATTTACATATTGATAAGGGAGTTGGGAATCCGGCGCTTCCAGAGAGCCGTTATCACGGACAGCCGGTGAAAAGTGACTCAGACAGCTGTCACCAGGGTGACGGGTTCGATTCCCCACCCACACGACAAAGAGAGCGGGGGCAGAGAGGGGGGGGGGTTTCCAGGAGGACAGTCATCCGAACTGTCGGAAAACTTTACTTCTGACAACGCAGAAAAGTGCCAAACAACGCGCCCCCGTGTTTCCAAAATACTGCCAGCACCCCCATCCCCTAAGCTTTCCGGGGGTGAATTCCTATGCCCGCGGATTGGGGATTTGTTCAAGCCCGCGCTCTGCCGTGTACATATCTTGCGATAAAAGGTCCAGTAGAAAACCTGTTTCACTTTTCGCTCTGGAGTGGACTTTCGTGTTTAAGTTTTGTACTTCGTCACGAGTTTTGACGAGTGCGGTTTTCGTCCGCCCATATTTAAATTCGTTAGTTCTCTGTTGTTTTCCATGCAAATCCCTAAGGACGAAATATGACAGAGACCGATTCTGGATGAATGACACGAATAATTGGTTTTCGATATACAAGAGGTTACATATGACACACTACAATTGTTTTTTTATCGAATTCCAAAGGCCTCGAGGCTGCTCTGATGACAAATTAAAGAAAAAAATGTTCCATATATACTTCTATACCACCCACTAGACAGCAAAAATGAGAGCCACTACACACACACGCACGAAAGCACGCACGCACGCACAAATATGTGTGTGTGTGTTACTGATATGTCATAGCTTTTCAGTCCATATACGAGATACGTCCAGTACACAGAAAATTTATTTATTGCAGAAAATTCTAAAATTTTTAAACTACTTTTCCACATAACTGCCTAAATTTTGCATGCATTTTTCATAGCGTGGCACAAGTTTTCTTATACCTTCTCCATAGTAGTTTGCCGCCAGTGTCTTCAACCAGTTGGAATCATTTCCTTTCAGCTCTTCGTCATTGTTGAAGTGTTGACCGCCAAGGAAAGACTTGAGATGTAAGCACAGATGTAAGTCGCTAGGTCAGTGCTGTACGGAGGTTGGTCAAACACGTCCCAGCCAAATCCCTGTAAGAGGTTTTTCGTCACATTTTTAGTGTGTGGTTGTGCGTTTTCTTGAAGAAAAACAACACCTTTTGACAGGTTTCAATGCTTCCCAGAAAACGAATCACAGATCTGAGTTCACTAGTGGCGGGATTTTCTATCAACACCTACATTGTAAACAAGCACAACTAAGCGCTCTTGGCTGACAGGGATCTCAAAATGGCGCACGTTTCTTCTCCTTGATACAGAGAGTCTACCGAGCATGTACGGAATTGCGATCACAGTGCTGCAGCGGAGATAAATTAAAACGGAACTTATTTTCTGGACGTAGCTCGTATTTTTTTTTTTCCACAAAAAAATCCTTATAGAAGTAAAATTTAAAGGGAGATAAAAATTTAGTTTTACAAAAAAATATTAAGTAAGATATTTTAGAATGTGAATTCGAGAGAAGGACCGAACTCCCCCTCTAAAACTACTTTCAAAGTACTTAAACTTAATTAGAGATTTCGTCTTCGTTTTTCTTATTGTGAACTGGATTTGTCTACAGTTAAAATTTAATGAAGGGGAGCGGAAGTTTCCTTAGACCAAATTTAATAATCGCCAGTGTCTTCTTTATATATTGTGTAATAAATAAAATAAAACTATAGACTAGAATATAGGCAATATTTTTTTATTATAATTTAGGTTTTACACATTTTTTACATTAAGGTATTAAGAAAGGAGCTAGCACCTTCATTTTGCCATTCTAGTTGCTTATATTGATGTGTATCCACTATAATGAAAAATGAGAAATCTGCTATGTATAACAATCTCTTGTGTGATATAGCTCTTTGTATTATTTGGAAATCAATTTATTAGAGGAGAATTAGAAAATAGGGTTTACAAGAATTAAAAAATTTAAAATAGTGTTGTCCCATGTTACCAATGGGAATAGTTTTATTTTCTTGTGTGAAATGTACTAAAAAGCTATTTTATTTTTAAATATTTCTTCAAGAATGCATTTTTGAAACTAAATTATTTCAAAGCATTTCATTTCGTCAATTATAATAATTTTTAAGGAAGCAATACATAAAGTAAGGAAGTATATTTATGTAAATAATCTAAAGGGTTATTATGACTATCAATGAATATAGAACTATCATACCTTCTATGGATAATAGTATTGGCCGCCAACAGAAGATGGTTTGCAGAAACCAATGAAGATAATAGAAGGTGTGATAAGTATATTTATTTATTTTATTCGGTCAAAATATGATTATACAATAAAAAAATTTTATAATGAAAACAAATAACGTTGTAAAAATTCTTTGACATTCTGGAAAATTTGAGATAGATCTAAATTAAAAAGTTCTGAGATAGGTACTATTAAAAAAATTAATCTTCCTTCTATTATAAACATAAGAAAAGCAGAAAGACATTCACCCCTATTCTAATTCATAAATTTATTTTGGACATAAATTATTGTGACTTGTGATATATTATTTGGCTCAATGCAGCAATTTATTCTCTCTTAAAGGAAACAAATTTTATTGGTTCTTAACTTTAGAAATTATTGAAATCATACATTTTTCGTTACTTATTTTGATGTATGATTATTCTTCCTGAAGAAGTTATTGTCCTGTCAGCTTCCCTTTCAAAAAGTCACATTAAGTGGAGAGATATTCCACATGGAACAACTTCTTCCTGAGAAGTTGTTACAGAGAGATTTTATCCTTCTCTCCTGAAGGAATGTGGGTGGGGTTGGAGGAGGGATAGGGAGGGGGGAGGGAGAGGTCTTCAGACCAACACAAAAAGGGACACAATTTATAGATATATTTCCCATACTGTTCTCGACATTTCCCCCATTTATGTCCCTCAGATACGTGGAAGGGGAGAATTATAGCTCTCCTACCGTAAATAGAAATATGTATAAATCAGATGGATAGAATCGACAATAAAAGAAAAAAAAATAAGGGAAAAGTCTACCCTCCTCCGTTTTCTTTTGTATATTAACGACATAAATTAGTGGGATCTCGCGCTCTGCAGTCGAGATATCAGGCCGCTTCTTCCCTCAAAGTTTTATTCTTCTCCCGAGCGCGCAATTGTATCAATAAATTTATCTTTATTTCGTCATTTTGGAGTTGAGTTGAGGGGGGGTCTGTCTTTTCTCTTCGTCTCTTTCGGAGCACCCCTGGTTATCATTTTCACTGAACCACCCTCATCTGGCTTTTATTAAAACTTACTTTCTCACTCTCTCTCGCTCTCTCTTACTCCACTACCTCCCCTCTCTCCTTCCCTTATTCACCCCTCCCTCTTACTCTCTCTCTCTCTCTCTCTCTTTCTCTTCCAGTCTATCTCACCCTTTCTCTTTTTCTAAGTCTCTGCCTCTCTTATTTTTTATACCACCTCTCACTCCCAAAATCTGTCTCTCTCTTTCTCTTTGCTCCTTGCCCTTCACTATATCTCCTGTCCTTTTTTTTTTTCCTGGCCTTCCCTTTGAATTTCGCTTCTGCTTACAGCCTATTTTTTTCTCCTGGACTCAGAAATAAATGTATAAAAATTTTACATATATTTCTTTATTTTATTCTTCTTTCGCCTCAGTTTCTCTTTGTTTTTTCAATTCTCTGAATCATTGTTATTGGAGTTAATACTATGTAGCAAAATAACATCCAGTGCTCAGAGAGAGGCAATGGTCTTTTTTTTTTTGAGGTAATATTTCGTGGTTTTAGACTTTCTGTCCTCTCGGGGGGGAACAAAGTTTCTTTGATTATATATATATACCGTTTAGACATCTGAATAATGCTTGTATTTTGTATTTATTTGAATATTTTTACTCTTTTCTGAGTCCTTCCATGTTTTTATGAAGTGTTTCTATTTTTTTTTTCAAGCTTTCAAAATCTTTGTAAAATATTTTGTAATTGTAAACTTTTCATTAGCACTCCTATGTATCCCCAAAAAGGATGTTAGTGACAGAGATGCTCTATACTCATATAAAAAAGAAACAGAATGTGAAAATAATATTTTTCAAACTTAGACGCTTTTTATTCACAATAGTTAGGCTTCTGTGGAGGTTTTTTTTTTTAATGAAAAAAATTAATATTACGCTATTCTATATGATGCTTTATAATCTTTAAAAGGACCTTTTTGTATTTAACAACTATTTCCTTTTGAAAGGGTTATTNGCCAGTGTCTTCTTTATATATTGTGTAATAAATAAAATAAAACTATAGACTAGAATATAGGCAATATTTTTTTATTATAATTTAGGTTTTACACATTTTTTACATTAAGGTATTAAGAAAGGAGCTAGCACCTTCATTTTGCCATTCTAGTTGCTTATATTGATGTGTATCCACTATAATGAAAAATGAGAAATCTGCTATGTATAACAATCTCTTGTGTGATATAGCTCTTTGTATTATTTGGAAATCAATTTATTAGAGGAGAATTAGAAAATAGGGTTTACAAGAATTAAAAAATTTAAAATAGTGTTGTCCCATGTTACCAATGGGAATAGTTTTATTTTCTTGTGTGAAATGTACTAAAAAGCTATTTTATTTTTAAATATTTCTTCAAGAATGCATTTTTGAAACTAAATTATTTCAAAGCATTTCATTTCGTCAATTATAATAATTTTTAAGGAAGCAATACATAAAGTAAGGAAGTATATTTATGTAAATAATCTAAAGGGTTATTATGACTATCAATGAATATAGAACTATCATACCTTCTATGGATAATAGTATTGGCCGCCAACAGAAGATGGTTTGCAGAAACCAATGAAGATAATAGAAGGTGTGATAAGTATATTTATTTATTTTATTCGGTCAAAATATGATTATACAATAAAAAAATTTTATAATGAAAACAAATAACGTTGTAAAAATTCTTTGACATTCTGGAAAATTTGAGATAGATCTAAATTAAAAAGTTCTGAGATAGGTACTATTAAAAAAATTAATCTTCCTTCTATTATAAACATAAGAAAAGCAGAAAGACATTCACCCCTATTCTAATTCATAAATTTATTTTGGACATAAATTATTGTGACTTGTGATATATTATTTGGCTCAATGCAGCAATTTATTCTCTCTTAAAGGAAACAAATTTTATTGGTTCTTAACTTTAGAAATTATTGAAATCATACATTTTTCGTTACTTATTTTGATGTATGATTATTCTTCCTGAAGAAGTTATTGTCCTGTCAGCTTCCCTTTCAAAAAGTCACATTAAGTGGAGAGATATTCCACATGGAACAACTTCTTCCTGAGAAGTTGTTACAGAGAGATTTTATCCTTCTCTCCTGAAGGAATGTGGGTGGGGTTGGAGGAGGGATAGGGAGGGGGGAGGGAGAGGTCTTCAGACCAACACAAAAAGGGACACAATTTATAGATATATTTCCCATACTGTTCTCGACATTTCCCCCATTTATGTCCCTCAGATACGTGGAAGGGGAGAATTATAGCTCTCCTACCGTAAATAGAAATATGTATAAATCAGATGGATAGAATCGACAATAAAAGAAAAAAAAATAAGGGAAAAGTCTACCCTCCTCCGTTTTCTTTTGTATATTAACGACATAAATTAGTGGGATCTCGCGCTCTGCAGTCGAGATATCAGGCCGCTTCTTCCCTCAAAGTTTTATTCTTCTCCCGAGCGCGCAATTGTATCAATAAATTTATCTTTATTTCGTCATTTTGGAGTTGAGTTGAGGGGGGGTCTGTCTTTTCTCTTCGTCTCTTTCGGAGCACCCCTGGTTATCATTTTCACTGAACCACCCTCATCTGGCTTTTATTAAAACTTACTTTCTCACTCTCTCTCGCTCTCTCTTACTCCACTACCTCCCCTCTCTCCTTCCCTTATTCACCCCTCCCTCTTACTCTCTCTCTCTCTCTCTCTCTTTCTCTTCCAGTCTATCTCACCCTTTCTCTTTTTCTAAGTCTCTGCCTCTCTTATTTTTTATACCACCTCTCACTCCCAAAATCTGTCTCTCTCTTTCTCTTTGCTCCTTGCCCTTCACTATATCTCCTGTCCTTTTTTTTTTTCCTGGCCTTCCCTTTGAATTTCGCTTCTGCTTACAGCCTATTTTTTTCTCCTGGACTCAGAAATAAATGTATAAAAATTTTACATATATTTCTTTATTTTATTCTTCTTTCGCCTCAGTTTCTCTTTGTTTTTTCAATTCTCTGAATCATTGTTATTGGAGTTAATACTATGTAGCAAAATAACATCCAGTGCTCAGAGAGAGGCAATGGTCTTTTTTTTTTTGAGGTAATATTTCGTGGTTTTAGACTTTCTGTCCTCTCGGGGGGGAACAAAGTTTCTTTGATTATATATATATACCGTTTAGACATCTGAATAATGCTTGTATTTTGTATTTATTTGAATATTTTTACTCTTTTCTGAGTCCTTCCATGTTTTTATGAAGTGTTTCTATTTTTTTTTTCAAGCTTTCAAAATCTTTGTAAAATATTTTGTAATTGTAAACTTTTCATTAGCACTCCTATGTATCCCCAAAAAGGATGTTAGTGACAGAGATGCTCTATACTCATATAAAAAAGAAACAGAATGTGAAAATAATATTTTTCAAACTTAGACGCTTTTTATTCACAATAGTTAGGCTTCTGTGGAGGTTTTTTTTTTTAATGAAAAAAATTAATATTTCATTTTAATTAAAATATTTTGCAGCAACTATTGACATTAATTAATAATTTATAAAATCATACATTGCAGATACAAAGAAAACAGATTATATTATAATTTAATCTATTATAGTGGTTTTGAAGGTAGGTAATAGTACAAAGGTTGTAGATATTTATGTATAATTTACTTTTAATTTTTCAGCTTCAAAAATGAATGATACAAAAATTTACTATGTGACCTAACAGAAAGATCGAAGAGGCTGTAAAACTGCTTGTTTAGACATATGCATAGTAATCATCAGTAACACAACTCTGGACTTAGTTGTTCATTAACAGTGACATATTTAAGTACCTACTGCGGCATTGTGGTGATGTGCTGATGTAAGGGCAGTTTAAAGATATAAATCTTCGTGCGGTTCAAGCATAGATTAATGCTTAGAAGAAATGAAACTAGCATTGAATAATATTTGTCCAAATCTTAAGGGTATACTTAAGGATTATTATTCAGGTCGTCTATTAAACAATCGAAGTGAGAAGAATGGGCGCGAACATAGGTAACAGAGGAAATATTTTTACTGTGAGAAAATCCTTTATAACGAACGACAAGTGACATATACACAGATATCAACAACGGGGAATCTTATTCCTTTCTTGCACAAGTAATCAATTCGATACTGAGTTACCACCAAAAGGTAAAGATACACTGTTGTATTTGGACTCCCCTAAGTCTGACAGAAGAGCAAATGACTTTGTTTGGTATTGAGATGCTGAAACCGAATGCTAAGAGAGAATATAAATAACTGATCAGAATGTGATAACTGATCGAAAAAAGGGATGAAACTTGGCTCCACTACTATGATGTGCCAACTAAAAATAAAGTTTGGTTCTTTCAAATGGAAGATACACTTGTAACTGTCAGAAAGATCTCGAGCTGTATTTTTCAAGTCGAGAGGAATTTTATAGTGTTTCATAGTGGAAAAACAACAGAAGATAGTCACAACTCAGTGATACACTAGTCATCTAGTCCTTCAGCCAATCAAAAACTTGCTACAGTAGTCAAGAATGCACAGGACGTGGTACCTACACCATCACAACGCTCCAGCTCTCTGTGCCTTTAAGGAATATTTTACCATTACTGAACTAAAACTCTTTGAGGATCTACAAGTTAAGTACAGACCTTGGTTTCTAAGACTTTATACTATTCCTAACTGTAAAACGAAGCTTGAAGAAAAGCAGTTATTCTACCTTACTTTATTTGGGCTTGGGACAACAAAAATGCATGCAATTGGCAGAACAAACAAGGACTGAAGTGAATTAATGTTATGAAAATTACTTTTAGAAAGTTTAATTGAAGGTGCATTATTACAAAAATTGTATATATTCTGTTTGTAATGGCCAAGTGGATCTCAAGTGTTCAATGTTGTTAAGGAATTTCGTAAGAGTATTCGTACCTTTGGACTTGGATCAAGATCCAGTCCCAGGTTGGCCCTGTAGTCGCTTCAATTCCCAACTCAGTTCTGAAGAAACCCCAAAAGAAATTAGGCAACTTTTAGCTTTTCCTAAATAGGATGTACTGGAGGAGGTACTGTAGGAGGTACTGGAAGTAAGGTACGGAGTGGATACCTTAATTTACTTAGGGAAATCACTAAAATATAATCAGAATTATTGGATATTTTGCGAATCGGTTGAAGTTGATTGGTAAAAGTGAATTTCGAATGTATCGTTGGCGATGCGTAGAACCCAAATCCCAATATACATAGATCCATGATACATGCCAATGCAAGTAAGCCTTTCTTGATTTAGGATGTTTTCAGAATAGATAAGCCTGTTTACCAAATTTTCACCATATTATGGATTCATTGCTCACTTGTGGTAGTTAGAACGAAATCGGTGAGTTACGACCCATATCGAGTGAGCCCGTGAGGCCATACACTCACTCCCCTTCCAAGAGTGATAGGGGCCGCGCAATAAAGACGAGTTAGAGTAGCCATAAGTCTCTTGCTAGGTCTCAGGGCCCGGTGGGAGGATAATGTCTGCTGCTCCAAGGAGTGGTGGGGGGGGGGCAGGATAAGTACCCCCATAATTTTAAATAAATGCCTTGTCAATCCATCACTTTAACAGCCCGACCTGCGCAATCAGCGCTCCCCAGCGGCCGTAGCCAGCACTAAAGCGCCGATTTATGATGTTTGCCCCACCCATCTCTGTGGGGTTTGTGAGGCGGCACTTGTATGAACCGCAGGGGGAATGAGCTGCCATTTCATCGGAGAGGATAACGAAGAGGGTGAGTAGAAGTAACTCTTCCTTGCTAACTTAAATTTGAAAAAAAAAAAAAATAAGAGCAAGATAAAATGAGCAGAAACTAAGATATCCCCTGTTTTTAAATATTGATACAGATAAAAAAAAGGACTAATGGTGTTCTTTATGGCTTTATGTTCTTAAATATTATGGAGGGAAGAGTACTATGAGCTTTCAACATTATCAGTTATATTCATTAATATCTTCCACAACATTCGTTCCCTGCAAATATTGTACAGAACATAAAGTTGGTTAAATATGTTTTCCACTCTTATGGCGAAAACACAGATAATTTTGTCTACATTTATACATTTATTACATTTCTATAATTTGATTACAATAAACTATAAAAAAAAAAAGAATGACAACATTACAATGGCAAGAGGAGAGAAAGTGACCAATGACACCACTTTTAAATTAAATAGGAACCTTGTTCCCAGGGAGTCTCGTGGCCATCTTTGTTTGAGTCGACGGGGTGGGTTGAAGAGGTTGGAATTGGAAGATAAAGTCTGTCCAGTGGATTAGGATAGTATGGCAGTTTACGGAAGCGGGAAGACATAAAAAAGGGATATTAAAAGTGAGGTGAAGAGAAGAATTGAATACGTAATAGGGAGCATTTGCAATTACTCTGAGGGTTTTGGATTGAAAGGACTGGATTCTTTGGACGTTGGAAGGCTTGGCGGCATTCCAGATTTCTACTCCCTAAGTCCAGATTGGTCATAGTAATGTCTTGTAGAGAGCCAGATAAAACACAGATAATTGAGGCTATGAAATTTGGTCTTCTTTAAAAGCTTAATCTACTCATGCTTTTTCAGTCAAAGATGATTTTTAGATAATTACATTTTGAGCGTATTATATCCTATAAACTTTTTCGTAACAAGAAAATAATAAGATTCTAATACTAACTCTAATTCTAAACTAGGGGTAGCTCTGCTGTCAGAACTCCCTTGGCATTCGTAACATAAAATATTGAGATTTCAATGTGGTATTTCTATGCATAATCAAATTGTTCATAACTTGTGAAATTCTAAGTGGAAACTTGAAAAAAGTCAATGTGGATTGGAACTTAACCACAATAAAATAATTTGACACTAATCTGCTTTACGGAAATAAAAACCTCATTAATTAATTATAATAAACACTGCTTTATCCTCCATATTGGGTTGGTACAAAAATGTAACTGTATTCCAGTAATTACAGTTTTCGTGACGTTTTTAAGGCAACCATAACTCCAGGTGGTTGAAATGTCTTCATAAGACACTAATTTAAAAAAAATTCTAAATCCCCGGTTTTCCTTTTGAAGTATATGCAATATTAAGCATACATACTGCTTGAAATCTTAAAAATTAGAGGACTCACTGAACATGTGACATTACATTCTTAAATAACTTTCTTAAAATGAATCTTTTTTTTTTATAAATTTTATATTGTTAAAATACTTATAAAATTACATTTTACGCCTATTTTATCCTATAAATTTTCATCGTAACGCTAATAATAACTACGAATTAAAAATTTTGGGCCCCCCTTTATAATCTTCTTCGACCGTCTACGGCTATTAAAAAACTCTTATAACTACTTAATAATACCGAATTTGGTTACATTATTTTAAAAATCGTGGATGGTAAAGCGCTGACACATACACACACACACACATAAATAAATATATATGCATAAATATTTAAATTTAACTTCACCAACGTAGAATCGGTGCAGGACTGTTGAAATTGTTCAAAAGTTGCTTCAAGGTATCAACGTGAATAACTTGATTTCCATGGGAAAGTCTGGTTATAGGAGGCAGTTACCTGTTATACCACCTTTTGAAATCACTATAAAAACATCTCAAGGTCAGACCACAAAAACAATTTTGGAATGTTATAAGTGACACATGAAATTTACAAGTCCCATTAATCCGTTCGTGGAGTAGGAATATATCCAGGTGATTAATGCAACAAGTAAATATCAAGGAAAGCAATTTTAGAATAATAATTATTAAAGCAGAATGTAGATTTATAGGATATTTATAAAAATCTTAATAATGTTTGTCTAAAAGTTTTAGTAAGAATAAAGAACTGAGTGAAAAGGAATATCAAGAGAACAAATTTGAAGTATCTATCTCATATGAAATTAGGTACACCGTCGGAAAAAATAGAAACTAAACACCAAAATATATCAAATTGTATTCTGCCATTTCCGAAAAAAATTGAGTGAATTGCAAAAGACACTCGGTGTATTGTTTTGTTTATTCATTGGATTCTCAGGAGTAATTTGTGCTGTTTTCGTATGGGTTTAGCAACCTGAATTTAAATATGCCACCAGGGGCGCCAGGCTAGCTCAGGGGATCCGTACGGGTCTCGCAATCCTGACGCCGCGGGTTCAAATCCCGCCCAGGTCAATCTTTNAAAAAAAAAATATGCCACCAGTGAAATTCATAAAACGTAATTTTTTAGTGGTATCCACAATTTACTCTCATTCAGAAAAAAATCATGAGTCAAATTAATAATGTTATTTTAATTTTATTCAGCGCCAATGACGTCAACAGTCGACGCACAGAAAATAAAAAAATAATTAATTCTATTACCATATAATACAATTTATATATACATATATACACACACATATATATAAAGAAATTTTCAAGGCACTCGAAATGACTTATAACTTAGAGGATATGGTCAGTGCCAAAACACTTTAACTTTGGAATCGGACGATTATTAAACTGTTTGAAGTAGATATCGAGGCTATTTTCTTTTAATAATGATAAGCAGGATGGAAATAAGAGGATAAGGATTAGGCTAAGGAATTTGGATGATCGGTTGGCCTGGAATGGAAGATGATGAATCGGGATTGGATAAAGTCTTTTACGAAAGGTTTATCTGAATCATTATTGAGGTTATGATTGGAAACTTAATAGGAAGCTCAAATGGAGTTTTTTGACCGTAGATATTATTATTAGATGATTTTAGTTGGGGTTCGGTCAAGGTAGATCCGAAAAACACAAATTTAAAAATGTATTTCTTAATAAAGGATTATCTGCCAACGTTTCGGCTTACATTGTAAGCAATCTTCAGGGCTGTCTGTCATGAAGACGAGAGGAGACGTCCTGTCCCTAAGTTCACATTTCCATGACAGAGGGAATCAGGACGTCTCCTCTCGTCTTCATGATATGCAGCCCCGAAAATGGCTTACAATGTAAGCCGAAACGTTGGCAGATAATCTTTTTAAAAAATACACTTTTTTTTAAATTTGTACTTTTTTTTGGATCTACCTTGATCGAACCCCAACTTAAATCGTCTAATAGTAATAGTGAGCATTCACTATAGTTCGAGGAAATTTGGAATGAAATGATTGGATTTTAAGGATGTTTGATGGTTTGTTAGAGTCCCACAATTCCATTGCATAGGTCCAGATTGGTTTTATATAAAATAAGTTTGTTTTTGTACCTAATTACAATGGCCAGTTTTATAGTCTCATGTCTTTTATGTTCCGTAAGTACAAATATTATTTATTAAAATTTAACAAAATATAGTAATTTTTACCAATATTATTACGTTCTTAAAGGTATTAGCAAGAGATTGATGGATATAACTTGTGGCTCGACACTTGGAAGCTATGTTTTCACAGTCTTCATAAATATGGTATATCTGGAGATATATTTAAGAAGAGCCTTTATAAACTCCTGCGATTATCTGTAATCACTGAATTTTCAATCTTTTCGGGATGTTGGTCCCTCAATTCTTTCAATTCCCTTAATTCTATGAAATCTTTAAGCTTGTTCCTCACCGGTGTCTCTAAAATTTTCAGGAAAAGCGTACAACAGGCTATGTAGATAACCACCTTAATGCTCCTCCTGTACCTAAGGGATTTGAGAATTTTCAGCTAGTTGTATACATGATCAAGATGATTTTCTGTTTTTCCTTCGCCCAAGAAACTTCTGGAAAAAAAGGCCAGCGGCTTCTCATTCTTAGGATTTGCAAAGGCGGGGTCTCTAATGAATTTTCTGCTTCAGTCCCGTTAAATATTCCTGTTTTAATTCTTTCCTTTCTCAAGTCAGGCATAATGTCCTCTATAAATGCAAAGCATGATCTGTCTCTTTCAAAAGCTTTCTTACAAAAAGCTTCATGAGGCCCTACTTGATTTGCTGTGGGGGAAAGATAACCTTCTCCTGTTCAACCTACTCTTCTCTAACACTTTGGTGCATTTTGAAGCACATTAAACCCTTTTCTCTTGCTCGTTAAAAATTATTTTGGTTTAACNTTTATTGGAGAAACAGAACCTAAGAAATTTAAATTCTGAGCTGTGATTTTTATTATCAACTAAACACATTTTTTTTTTTTTTTTTTTTAAATCGCCCTGAAGAAACTGGAAATTACCATAAGAAATTATAGAATCACTTTTTTAGGCTGTTACGGTTTACCAAAAGTAAAATCGTATAAAATTTTCAACCCTGAAGTAATGTTCATGAGTTATCTTGATCAACGAACTTACCACCAAAGTATTCATGATAAATTCTCTTTAATAGCTTACCTATAGTTTTTCTGTCAATTTTGTAAGTGCTGTCATCTGCGCACACGCATCAAAATCCACCTGAATATTTAACTTTAATTATTATTCAATTCTTTAGTTAAAATTTATTAATTAACCTTAATCTATCTTTTTTTTTAATCTTTCGTACTTGGTTAGACCCACAAACTGATTTCATTTAGTTGAAGCCTTGAAGTATTCCAAACAGTAAGGGATGAGGGATTTCTAAGTTAGGGAAAGAGGTAAAAAGAAAATTGGGATTTTCATTTTCTTCTTCCTTTCGCGCATCTAAGTATTCACTGAAAATATATAGTTATGGCACATTTTATCTATGAATTATGTATCCTGCTTAAAATTAAATGTACTAATATCCTGGATATCAAATACATTTTCTTTTAAATGTATGGTCCAACTACTGTTCAAGTATTTCTGTTAGTATACTTAGAAACCAACTTCTAGTTCGAGAACGTTTGTATAGTTTTGCACCCTATTTTCATTTTATTCAATTGATTGTATTTCACCTTATTTTATTCCCTACTTGTTGGCCTATATCATCACAGTATTTTTTTCACTATTCAGTACATTTCACTCTGTGATAATGCCATCTGAATTCTTTCTCTTTGACAGCAGGATGCTATCAGAGGTGGAGTTGAACTCCATAAGTGAGAGAATTTTCTCGCAGGCACTCCTTGTTTTGAGACATCCTTTCGCCATGATCTACTCAATTTATTCGGATAAATTTTTTTGAATACGGGAGACAACAGAATAGAATTGTCTCTACAACGCTAATTGAAAATTTCTATTCCATATGCTTTTATTGTTGAACAACCTTTTGAGCAATCTTTTCTTATGTTTTATTAATTTATTAAACTAAGAACAACTTTATCATACATGATGATAAAGTTAAAATTCAGCTTATTGGTGGATTACTGAAATTGAACATAAATAAATGTATATAACTCCTATCTAATACCAAATAGACACACACAAACAAACATGTATATATCTGTAGATAACAAGAATTGGAGGAAGAAAAGTTGTAGTGAACACACAAAAATAATTTTCGGGGAAACTTCTCGCCCTTCGTCTGTGAGAAATATAGAAAGACTCACACACTCTTCACTCCCCACTGACGAAGGACGAAAAAAGTCTCCCCGAAAATTTTACTCTTTGTAATTTTGTCTTTTTATGAGTTCATCAACTCTTTCTTCCTCCTGTTCATATTTAATAGATATATCACAGTTGCGATTATTTAATTTTTTGTATACATTTATCTATCTTTCTATCTATCTATGTATTCATTGCACTCTTTCTTCCTCCTGTTCATATTTAATAGATATATCACAGCTTCGATTATTTAATTTTTTGTATACATTTATCTATCTTTCTATCTATCTATGTACATAAATTTAACATCAATCTTCATTGATTAATAAATAAAAATTGAAATATCTGTTTTGATTGAACACATAATATAATATCGGTCAAAAGGAAAACAAAAAAAAAAATCGTTATCATCTTTGAGCCTTATGTATCAAGATAACCTCTCTGAAACTACATACACTTTGTTTTCTAAGTAACATAACGGACTTCATTTAAGTGCAATTTGTGCTGGATTTGATCTTGTGTAGTCTAACCCGGCAAAAAAATCAAATTGTTTTGATATCTTGATAAATGTGCTCTTATTGATTGACTGACAAGAGAAGATTTGTTTCTGTTAGCCAGTAGTAATTGCTTGAAATTCTTTGATATTTTTGGCATTAGTCCAGACTATGTTTTATCAAAGTTCGGCCTGATGTATGCATACTCTGAATTGTAAATAATCATTTAGGAATTTATTATGTATTTCCTTTTTCTTTTAATGGAAGAAAAAAACAAAACAAAGGCAGGAAACCTATCCACATCCACGGCTCTCAACTCCTAAGTTCTCATTTCCATTATTTATTACTTCCCCACGACCCTCTTCTAAAACAACCCCTCTTAGCCTCCAAGCGGCCGTCCTTCACCCCACTCTAACAGTTATAAGAAAGCAAAGCCAGGGGCTAAATGACGACGAGAGGAGTGTCTAGAGAAAATTTCTTGGCCGCCGATTTGAATGATTAGTCGCTATTGGGGGTGTGGCCAAAATAGAGGGAAAAATTCTGAGGGTCGAGCCGGGGGCGTAAGAGTGGTAGGGGAAGAGCAGTTTTCCCGCCAAAATGAGAAACGAGCGGTGAAAGAAGAAGGAGAAGAAGAAAAAAAAAACCGTGAACGAGTAGAGGGCGACAGTCCAGATCTGCCGTCATTAGGAGAGCTAGCTGATTTACATGTTTTGTCTTTAGCGAGTGGCGTTTGTTGGTAGAATAGGGTGTTAGGGGGGATGGGGGCACAAATCCTGCTTGGGGGTTTTTATTTCCTGGAAGAGTGTTTGGTAGGAAGGCGGGTTTTTCCCGCGGAAAACACATAAATTTGAGTTTAGACCCCGGGTAGTTCGCACAGGTCTCTGCAGACTGAAGGAAGTCTTTGGTTCGTCCAGCTCAGCAAAAGAAGACAAATTAACTTTTGCTAGGAGCCCTCTCTTCTGTGTTCTGTTGTATTTTACTAAATGTTCTCCTTTTTTATTTTCCTGCAGGACACATAAAGTAACTCTTGTTATTTACACTTTTTTATTATGATTTAGTGGTTGTTTTTCTTTTGCTACCAAAAATTAATAATTTATTAGCAAAGTAAAATATTTGCCAAACATTTTCGAGAGAATAATTTAAAGAAAGTTATTACTTCTGCATATTATTATAAATAGTAACGGAACAGAAATAATTTTTATTTTCTTTAATTCTCTTATTGATTAAGGGTTGATTAAAAAACACGAGATGACAAAATAGTGAATCAAGTTGGGCAAGGTTACTACGACTGAGTGAAAGGAGGTGAGAATAAAAAATATTATTTTAAAGAGACTAAGATAAACAACTACAAATGTGTAAAAAACATATTGAGTTTTGGGTTATATAAAAAAAAAATATGCTAGCCTATATAATATTAATTGAAATAATCTTTCTAAGGCAAATATATTTTTTTTTCCAAAGTAAAATCTGAATGCTACAGTGACAGAAAATTTTTATTATTTTTTTATTAGAAAAAAATTATTCCAAGCGTAGTTGAATTATTAAATAAATGTTTTAATAATAGAAAATAAACTATTGTAATCAACCTGAAAACCAAAACCCCATTAGGTAGCCATTTAAAAAAAAATTTCTCTAAATTATAAGCAATATAAAAAAATAAAAAAGCAACCGTATTGCTAAAAATTGGTGGCAGTGTGGGGGTCTCGAGAATAATTTAATACTTGGCCTTAAGAAGGGTAGGTATAGATGTACTCATTTAATAAATCTTTTACTATTTTAATCGGTAAAAAAGGGGACCAATTTTAGTCTCAACAATATAAATTTAT
>KZ807762.1:122711-136232 GCA_000696205.2 Oncopeltus fasciatus | reverse complement strand
TTTATGCTAGAAACCTCTTTATGCATTAATTTTATTGTATTGTAATAAAATGAGAAAAATGTTATTACTATTAAAAGTGGAGAAATGAATGCATGTCTGACCGTGACCAATGAGAATAATGGAAGATGGACAAAGGATTGGCATCACTGCTCTGCCAGTTGCCAAGTTATTTGCCTCCTACTATATAAATCATATGTTAGTATATGGTAGTTCATGAAACATTTCTCCGTAAAAAGTTATAGCCGCCTGCGATCTCTGGCTCAGAGACCGAAACTCAATCCTCAACTTTTAGGAGTAGATCCATTGAACAAGAGCACATGCCTAAAAATTATTATTTTATTAATAATTATGATAAAATTATATTTAATCTGAAATTCTCTTACTCTTGTTGAAGTAAGCTGCTACTAGTTGACTGGTTCATGGAGTTAATCAATAAAGAAAGCCAGGAAACGAAAAATATGAAGAAAAAAAAAAGCCCACATCTTAAGAAATGCAAAGAGTGAATCAGAAGCCCAGATATTGCTAATACTAGCACATGTCCTCATGATTCTGTTTACATATCTACTGAATCTTTCCCGACAAACCTTAATTATATCTATTTGTACTGATTTTATTCAGTTATTTTAGCATACTAACAGTATAGTATGCATTGTTGAATTAGGTATTGTGTAACTTCACTTCAAGGAACAATACCAATGTAATAACAGATATTTTAGCCCTAAAAGAAAAACAAAATACTGTTATGGTGACAATATAGAATATGCAATATTCTATGATTGATGAATCATTTGAGAAAATCATATACATTTATGCCCTTCAATTAAAATAAACTAGATATTTATTATGATTAGCTGTTTTTTTGTTAGGGTTCGGTCAAGGTTGATCCAAAAAATAAAAAAAAGTGAATTTTTTAAAATTATCAGCCAATGTTTCGGCTTAAATTGTAAGCCATCTTCAGGGATTGAAATACAATATCTTAAGAACGAAAATAAAAAAGTAAATTATTTACAATATCATAATTTAGAATTGCTATAATTAATTGTACTGTGATTTTAAAAATAGGAATGTAGTAAACAATATAGAAGAATTCAGCATGCAGAAGACAAACAAACTAAAATATTAATTGACCACACCTGCCTATCATGAAGACGAAAGGAGACGTCCTGTCCCTAAGTTCACTTTTTCATGACTAAGAGGATCGGTTTAGAAAAATTTTTTGAGAAGGACACCGTGGGTGGTGGAAAAGTGGGGGGTATGAGGCGGAAAGTACAAAGGGAGAGCGACCTGCTTCAAAAGGGGCAATAAAAGGCAAAATAAAAAACGAAGGGTATTATTGCGGATAAGTAACTTTTGGAACTGGGAAAAATGTTTGACAGGTTTATTGAGAACGAGGGCTAATAGTTGTTCAGAATGTTGAAAATGTTTGAATAAGTTAAAGAAATTAGTTCTATGTCCGTTCTGTCGTTAACTGGATAGTGTTGTAGGTCAATGTGAACGGTTTCAGATAATAGGCGTTTGTTTTCATAACGTTCAGTGGAAAGAATGGTTATGTTTTTTAAGTTAAATGTGTGTTTTTCATGAAAAACATGTTCTTAGAGGACAGTTTTATTAGTTTTTTTATTTTTATTTTTATTCTTAAGACATTGTATTTCAACAGCCCTGAAGATGGCTTACAATGTAAGCCAAAACGTTGGCAGATAATAATAAACTTTTTTTTAAATTAGTATTTTTTTGGATCTACCTTGACCGAACCCCAACCAAAAAACATCTAATAATAATATATAATGTCAAATAAACCTCTCCATTTGATATTTATTATGTTCTCTTCTAAAATACTTTACTCGCTATAGTTATTTCATCAACACTCATATTGTAATTTATTTTTATTTTGTTCATTTTAAATATGAAATGAAAACATTGGCTAATGAATTTATTTTCTAAGCTTATACCACAACTTATATTCATCATTTTAATCTAAAATAAGATGTAAGCACATATTAGAATTATATTTTATTTAAGAATTAAATGGTATACAAACAATTTTTATCTAATAAGACTGAAATAAAAACAAGAAGTCTGCCTTATAAATTACGCATTGACAGTTCATAACCAAATTTAAGTAAATGATGATAGCAATGCATATTTCAGTCAAGTAGACAAAAAATCTTTGTACATCAGAGCAAAATACTAATCTTTGTACATCTTTGCTTGAAGGCAAAATACTTAAATAGATCTTGATTCATTCACATTCAATATACACTTAATTAAAATTATTATAACTATATCATTTTTAAATGAGATGAATACACTAAATTAATTTCAATCATTCAACTTTCACACATTGCATTAATTAAATACATTATTTAGCTTTCCAAAATACTCCTGGTTTAGGCACAGGTCTCCTGAACCATATGTCCCAGGTTCAAAACACATAGTGCACGGGATTTATTTTTTCCTGTGCTTCTGTTTGCAATAACCCATAGGGTTCGACTAATTTGGCATCTCCAGATTTAATGGGATTCCATTATTTATTAAATGAAGAAAAGTAGGGCAGCCAGCACTGCACGGTCAAAGACTTTCTGCAGTGTGGCATGGGTTGAAAACAATGGGCTTCTATGGTCTGTGGCNTGCAATAGGAAGAATGGTATTGATCTTCTTAGATGTAACAACCTTTTTTTTTAAATGAAAATTTCACTTAAATAAACTCAAAAATATCACTAAATATCTCCTGGTGCAAGTTCTGTCATCCTCCCCATCTTTAGGGGAGAGGTGTAAGTCTTTCGTGTTTATTCAGGAGGGGCGGTGGGATCTGATCCAGGGAGACATGTGTATCTCCGGCGATAAGGGCAATATTTGAGAACATGAACGCCCCATAAGTCAAGGGGTAGTTGTGGGGTGAATTCATTGGGGGAACTTCTTGGATACAAATCTGAAGTTTCTGCATTCTCGTATATCGGAGAGAATAGTGGAGTATAAGTAATCTGGAACTTGTTGGGAATCATATATAAGAATTTAATGACAAATTATATCTGTAAAATTAGAGAAAATTTCTTTATAGAATTCCTCGAGAGTCTGGCCTAGCTGGCTATTGTACAAATCAAATCTCTCTTCCAAGTGCTCTTTACCTTATTCTTCGCTCCTTCCTAAGCCGATTCTTCAAGGTCCAACAAGGATTAGATTGCTCAGAACATTACCAAGTGGACGCAAAAGTTCCACAAGGTAATGTGATTGGACCCATCCTATTATATTCATTGCTGATATTCCCTTCACCCCTTCACACCTTTTCGACTTTTACGGACGGCAAGGCAATCTTTTCTTTCGTTTCCAACAACCTTGCTGCGAGGGACAATCTTCAAAGCAGCGATATCGACTATTACAACAACTACACACTTCATATTGACCTTGAGATCCATTATAATAAATTCCAGTCTGACCTTTCCATCCATCTTAATCCTTTAGCCCAAACTCTATTCAGTATTACCCATCCTGATAACCCCCACGAAAATTAATTGAGAAGCTGCCGCGTTACCTCCTCATTACCAGCGTTTCATTAAATTAATATGAAATAAAATTCAAATATTGTAAATAGTGATGTAGGATTGCTTACACTGAATAGATTCTCCATCAAGCGAAGTACAGTTTAAAAGGAATATTTATTTTTTGATAAATGATTAATAAATTTTATATTATTTTTACTTTTATTATCAATAAACACTCCTTACCTTCTGACTTTAATATATATTACTATCCTAATAATCCGTTTTCTGTTGGCGAGCGCTTTCGGACATTGTCCATCCTCGTGGCCGAATACATGTGTTCACTGTCACTGTCTGTATTCAACTGCGTTTGTATTCTGTGAGTTAGTCGGATGTGTCAGGTATAGCTGCAACAGTCGCTTTGTCGGTGCTAAGGTCTGTCACAAGTGCGAGTTATAAGGGTCAGAGTCCATTGTTCCAGGCATTGGTTGAGGCAGGGATTAGTTGTAATCTCCTTTTTTGAGGTGTTCTAAGCGTTCCGAAAGTTTTTTGTAAATGTGTTTGTGTTTGCAAGTGTCTGCCTATGGATTATACTATCTTATGTCTTTTTGCGTTGTTGTCGGTTTGTGTGTCGTTTGTTCGTTTACGTTTGTATGTTCCTTTTGATTGTTACTCCGGTTTGATTAAAGATGTATTAAATAAGTTTAATTGATTAAGATCTTATCTCCTGGAAAGTTAAAATTTGGCTTTCTCGAAGCTTATCAGGAGAGGAGAAGAAACCTCTAGTTGTTTTCAAAATTTATTTTATAAACGATAAAATATTGCATTTCACATATTTTATATAGTTTTNGTCAATCTTTTATTTATAAATAAAACCTTGTCCTGAACAGTATGTGTAATAGTGAAATTTAATTTCTAGTAATCCCCACTCCTATTTGACATTGCTCGCCAACAGAAGATGGTTTGCAGAAACCAATGAAGACGGATAATAGAAGGCATGATAGTTCTATATTCATTGGTAGTCATAATAACCCTTTAGATTAATATATATTTCTATAATTAAATTGAACTATTAATTAAATTTAAATCCTGATTTATTTATGTGTTACTATGTTTATTTTTAAAATCTTATTTATCTATTTATGTTACTTAGATAGACTACTTACTTAGATTGTAATAATATCAGCACATTACGAGATGTGTAGAAAGTAATTACTAATAGTATTTATTTTTTAATTATTAATCATGATCTACATATAGATATTTAACATATTAAAGGCTAATTGGATTATTAATATAAATAAGTATTTTCATGAGCGAGTGTAAAATAAAAACAAGGAATAGTCCTTCACGCAGAAACTGTGTAATTTAAGCAGATTTCCATTGGAGAATTCCAATGTCCTTTCTTTTCGTCGGAGAGGACAATGATCCTTAAAAATAAGATCACTATGACTTTTGGCTTTTGAATGCCATAAAAAAAAAAAAAAAAAAAAAAAAAAAAAAAAAAAAAAAAAAAAAAAATGGGGCTGGAGCACATAACCTTCTTTTTTACTTTTTATTTTCAATATTTTCTCTTATAGGAGACACTAATAGTGTTTCTTTCCTTCGGGAAATCTGATAATAATGCCTTATTTTGCTGTTATCAGTAAGAATAATTAATTTCGATAATAGGAGGATAGAGAGTGAGGGAGAGGGAGTGAGAGGGAGAGAGAGAGAGAGAGAGAGAGAGAGAGAGAGAGAGAGTAAGAGGGAGAGGGGAGTGACAGAGAGAGAGATAGAGAGATAGAGAGAAGGAGTGAGAGGGAGAGGGGAGTGAGAGAAAGAGAGTGAGGGAGTGAGAAGGAGAGGGGAGTGAGAGAGAGAGATAGAGAGAGAGGGGGAGGGGGAGGGAGAGGGGAGTAAGAGAGAGAGGGAGAATGAGAGAGAGCTCTTGGCTGTGATGGCCAGTGCAGAAGGCGAGCAGCTAGAGGAAAGGCCGGCGTGCCTTTATTGCAACTGATGGGCCTAATAACTGAGGAAGCTGTACCTCCCTCTCCACCTACCCCTCCCCTCCCCTCTAACTGATAACAAGTAAGCCCCCCTCCACATAGAACCCGCCCATGATCAGAATTTATCTGTACTAGAGTCCTGGGGCCCAGCCAGTCTTAATTTATTGTTATTATAAAATAGCCTTCGTTAAGAGCGGCGGGGGGAGGGGGATGGAAGGGGTGATTTTGTGAAGGACGGTTATGTCTTGTGGGGGTTCATCAGGTGTTATTGGTCTGCAGGAAAGATCCCGCTGAATAGAACTCAGTATATTCGCCATTGCTGTTATTTTACCTCCTACTCTTTCTCTCTCTATCTCTCTCTTCACCCCTTTCATCCTCTCTCTCTCTCTCTCTCTCTCTTTACACTCTACTTTTAAACTTTGGCTTATTGCATTGCCTTTCCTTTATTTCATCCCTGATTCTAACCATCTTCCTTTCTTTATTTACCTCATCATCTTCTCTTCTTTTAACTTAGTCAATTCTCATTATCTCTTTTCTTCTTCATTTTACTATTTTCCTCATACTTATACTTTCCTTTGTCTTACTTATATTCCGCTTTTCGTAGTGAGTTTCCACCAGAACTATAACAAAACAAAACAAATAAAATACGTAAACAAAACACGCTCATCATATGAAATTCTGCAAACACTCGCACGCTTTGACTTGAATTGTTAAGGGAAGGTAACATTCTTGTGTAATTTTAAAAAAAAGTCAGTTACGCAAGAGATGTGTAAACTAAGCGAGTTCGCACTTCTATTTTCAAGACATAAAAAACCCACTGCTGTGGCATCTTTATCTCGTCATAATTTAATTATTCATACATTAACTTTAGATAATTAGATAATAAACAAAGCGATCCTCACTTCCCATCCTGATCCTAAAACCGCTTCCAATATTCTACAAAACCATCTTGATGCCATTCAGCACTGTTGTAGCAAATGGAGAATTTAGATAAATGAGTCCAAATGCGTACAGGTAAATTTTCAACTAAGAAAAGATTCCCCCACTAATGTCATATTTAATAGTATACCTATACCCCTCCTTGATTCAGTCCGTTACCTTGACTCACGACTTAATTGGAGCCAACATATAAAAATCAAACGACAAGAACTCAACAGACGCTACGGACTCTTATACAGACTTATAAACAGGCGTTCACAGCTCACAACAGAGAATAAACTGACTCTATATAAAACACTAATACGACCGATCTGGACATACGGAGCAGAACTCTGGGGTGCCGCTAAACCTTCTAACATCCAACGTAATCAATCCTTCCAATCCAAAATCCTAAGAGTTATTGCAAATGCTCCCCATACTACGTCTCGAACTCTACCCTACATCAAGATTATAATATCCCATTCGTCCAAGACTTCATCTCCACTTGCTTCACGCTCCTCCACTGTAAACTCCAATTTCACCCTAATCCATATGCCCAGTCCTTGTCATCGGACTCCAACCCCTATAATCCACCCCAACGACTAAAACGAAGATGGCCTCGTGACCTCCTGGGGACATAATCTGTACATAATGTGATGTCGGTGGTCACCTTCTCTCCTCATGTGATTGATATTGTGTGTCATTTTTTTTTCTCTAATTCATTGTGGTGATCAAATTACAAAATGTTTTAATTTAACAGAATGGAATAAATAAGTAAAAATTAAAAAAAAAACTGTGTTGATTCCTTTAAAAAAAAGAGTAAAAAATTAAGACTAGTTATTTTTTAAAACCGTTCTCGCTCTCGTGATCATTAGTGTACTACTGAAGTACTTTTCTTTCAGGTATAGAGAACTTTATCAGTATTGTGTACATAACCTTTATTTCTGGAGATTCGTTTCCAAGTGTACAAATTAAGGCCTCTACATTAGTTCGGTGATCATTAAAGGTACAGAACGACACCTGAAATACCCTCCAGGAGATAATATTCCTTCTTGGCATAATTAAAATTGAAAATGTTTATCCTTCCTTCTGGCCGTTCCTGCGTTTCCCGGGCTAATTGCCCCGAAAAGGGAACGAAATACCCCAAATAACACCTCTCGGCCTAATAATAAGCCTGGAGGAGGACTTTAAAGTGCGGCTGCTCTTTGGGGGTTGGGGGCGGGAGGGGGTGGCTCGGGAACGTAAAAAATAATATTCCTATTTCACGGTTAGGGCCCAGAGGATGGAAAACGCCAAACCAAGGGAAAGGATGTTAAGAGGCAGACAACAGAGACAAGTTAAATTAGAACCCTCCTTCTCTGAGGGTTTGTCTGTAATTCTCCTTATATATATATATTTTCCCACCCCCTTCATTCTTTGCATTTTTTCGGTTAGAAGCCAGTGGTCGGGGTTGTTTTCCTGCTTCGGAAAAACTCTGTTGTTTACGATTGGGGAAGGCAAGGGTGTCTCCTTCTTCTAAACTCATCTTCAAGTCGGGTTATTGCCCATCTTCCTGCTATACTGTTCTTCCTTATAAACTTGAGTGAGCTGAGGATAACCGAGAGGTAGGATTCCTCTTCGCCGGCTTCTTATTCCCCTTCGGTCGGTGACGATTTTTTTCTCTTATTTTGCTTTGTTATTCTAAATAATAAAAACGAATGGAATTGAGTAAAAAAAAAAAAAAAAAGTTGTGAATTCAATTCAAACTTTGGTTTTCCACGTCTTAAGACAGAATAGGAATCTGCAATAAAATAAATTTGCCTTTCTACTGGTTCTGCAGTAAATGCGCACTTTTAAAATTTTGTAGTATCATTTATTGTTTTATATCGTCATGAATTATTTTTATGGACCTATACACCTAAACAAATACATACATGAGTTTGTGATATTGGTGATTACCGTTTCTCATAGAATTTATTTATTTGCCAATTTATGGTCGTAATTCTTAGAATAATAGTATTCCTCTACTCAGCTTCATCTGATGGAGAATGGGAAGGGGGGTAGAGAGAGAGAGAGAGAGAGAGAGAGAGAGAGAGAGTGAGAGACGTTCGGCGTGTGTGAACGCTGTTTTCAGTTGCTTATATGTTCTGCATCCCTCATCATTATGAAGTTTTGTTAAGAAAATTATCAACTATAAACAAAAGAATATACATTGATCAGTTTTCTTACGTTCCCTCTTTCTCACTTATTCTTAACATTTCTTATCCTCTTTTATCTCTTATTCATTTTTCACAAACAATAATTATGCATTAATCTAATAAGCTGATGTATGGATAATTATTATTTCTCCAGTTGCAATGATATTCTTATTTATCCTACTTAACCCCTTAAGGAGTTTCAACCTAACTTCCTCTCTATCAGCCAAGCATAAGCAAAACATTTCTAACAATAAGACCTAATAATCCATTTACTTTATCCCTGTCGTCGGACTCAAATTCTTACAACCCTTCCCGGCGACTAAAACGAAGATGGCCACGAGATCTGTTACACCTTAATGCCTAAATTTATTGCAAGTTTGGTCAATGTGCCCCTTCTCCCTGCAAAGTGACATTCATTTCATTTTATTTTTTTTTTATATCTATATATATAAAATAAGATGTGTGCATGTATGTAATGTATGGCTGAGCCAATTTTGATGAAATTTTCAGAGAATCCTCAGAATATTCAGGCGGGTGACACTGTGAAGTCTTATTTTTTTGATTTTCGGACTTTGGGCGAAGGTGGGGGGGGTGGTAAAATCAAATTTTCATTTCCAATTTGCCTTAAATACATGTGTTTCTTTTTTTATTGAGCCCATATCTACACCATACGTAAATTATTCTGTGAAAAGAACTTTAGGTATTCCATAAATTTTTATTTGAATGCCGTAAGTTTCGTTAAAAGCTCTATTTAAATCGTGTGATAATACAACACTAATGTTTGCTTAAGGCCAGTAACGTCCTAAAGAAAACCATTTTGTCAAAACGAAGTTTGCCGGGTCCACTAGTATATGTACATTATACTAAATGATCAAATTACAAGATGTTTATAAGTAGAATGTAATAAATATAGATTTTTTGAATATAAAAAATGAGACTACGAGATGAAACATGTGCTTCTTAATCGCATGGATTGGAGGTTCCCTAAACCACAGAGTGGAATAGTTTGACCCATTCACATTTCTTTTTAACAAACTATTGTTAAAGCACAATGTAATTTTTTTTAAATATAAAGCGATCACCAGAGTACTGTTATTCTTATCTTGAAATTTATTTGTTTTAATTTAAATTCAATAGAATGATTCACGTAAACTTTAGTTCAAAGAAAATATGCGAAAATTATTTTTAAATAACAAAATGTTTTTTACTTTTGATTCCAAAAAAAGACAACAAAAGGTTTAAATTAAAGAAGTTAGAACCAGGTTGATATGCTTTGTGGGTAAGGGGATAAAGAAGGCTGACTGTCCTGCGTTTGAGTCCTTCTTTCCCAGGTGCCTTTGAAAGGCAAAGCTAATAGCCAGGAGGATCCTGGGACCACAGGACTATTGGACACCTCTGGACACGAAGACAGCCCAAAGGGGAACCCAAGTCTCAAAAGGAATGTTAATTAAAATCCGCCAGTAATTGGTTAAGTCTCTCAAAGAGACCGCGGTAGAGGGGACCACCTCCTCAGAGAGCCTCTTCAGGAGCGCGTCCAATAAACAGCTGTTCTCCGGATAAGTAGTGGTGGAAGGGCAAGGGTGGGGGTATTCGCCTACCTGGGGATAAGGTGTCTGGTTTAGGTGGGGTTGGAAGAGTGTCCCGATAAGGGTGGCTCCAACGTGCTCTTTTCGAAATCAGATGCGCCTCTCTCTTGACAAATCCTGCAGAAGTACCTCTCAAGCTTACTCCGAAATAAAATCTCACAATTCACACATCCTTTAGCTGGTTTGTAAATTATTTAGGATTTTAATCAAATAATTACCATTAAAACATCACGAATTATAATAGTTTGGTCAACAACCTTCAAACCGTCATACGAGTTAGGTCAATGTGCCCCTTCTCCCTGCAAAGTGATATTCATTTCATTTTATTTATTTTTTGTATCTATATATATAAAATAGGACGTGTGCATGTATGTAATGTATGGCTGAGCCGATTTTGATGAAATTTTCAGGGAATCCTCAGAATATTCAGGCGGGTGACACTGTGAAGTCTGATTTTTTGATTTTCGGTCTTTTGGAGGAGGGGGGTGGTAAAATCAAATTTTCATTTCCAATTTGCCTTAAATACATGTGTTTCTTTTTTGATTGGGCCCATATCTACACCATATGTAAATTATTCTGTGAAAAAAACTTTAGTTATTCCATGAATTTTTATTTGAAGGCCATAATTTTTGTTAAAAGCTCTATTTAAATCGGGTGATAATACAACACTAATGTTTTTCTAAGGCCAGCAACGACCTAAAAAAAATCATACTCCGAAATAAAATCTCACAAATCACACATCCTTTAGCTGGTTTGTAGATTATTTAGGATTTTAATCAAATGATTACCATTAAAACATCACAAATTATAATAGTTTGGTCAACGACCTACAAACCGTCATACTTATATTTTAGTGGGCTACGGGTCAATATTAATTAAGTAAAGGGATACATTAAAGTGAATTTATTACAACAAATATGTACACCTAATAATTACAGGTAGCAATCGAGCCTATTGCCATTAATAACAAATAAATAAATAAATATAAAATATAATTTACTTACAGCCAATTAACAGATAAGTACAAATAAATTAAGTGAGCTTTTTTATAAAGAAGCCTAAAAATAATTTGATATAATGTATGAACTATGGAAGGCCTAGAATGGATGGCCCCTAGCGAGTAGCTTTTAAAAAACTGTATCGAAGGTCTAGACAGTCCTAGATGAATCTAAGAGCTGATTCTAGGTAAACCTCTTCTTCTTCTTCTTCTAAGAAAGGAAGCATGTGTCTTCCTTCCCGTACAGGAAGGTCTAGTTTTCTCGTTACGAGCTTTCCCGGTCTTTAACAATACAAATACACAATTGAATTAATCTTCATACCTTCTATTCTCCGTCTTCATTGGTTTCTAAGCCATTAGAAGATGGATTGCAGAAACCAATGAAGACAGAGAATAGAAGGTATGAGAGTTCTATATTCATTGGTGGTAAAAATAACCTTTTGGATTATTTAATTGAATTAATAGTGGAAATATTAACTATTATTTTGCAAGAGCCCTTTCAATGTTGAAAGTTTGGTAGAATTTCTAATGTCTGTGAATGTTTGATTAAAGAAGTAAGTAGAAAAGAAATAATCTTGATTGAAGTATAATAATAAAAAGAAGAGTATGAAAATGCAAAAAAAACGATGAACTCGGAATTTCAGAGAGAAGGGGCGGATTCGATGAGACGTCTTTGTCCTTTTGTTCCACGCCTTGGCGAAAGATAATGAAACTCGATTAATAGAAATGATTGATGCAGATTAAAAAGAAATCGGTGAAGAAAGGGAATGGGATGAATGAGGAGGAGTTGAAATGAGTCCTGATGAGGCCGGTGGGGCCCGGACGTCAAAGTGACAAGAGGACTGACTCTCCGAAGGACAGACAGAAAACCTTTCGAGGAGTTCCCTCTAATTAGATGGACAGGGGAGAGGTTTAGGGGTGGCCTAGAGGGGTGGATTCCGGAAGTCTAGGACCTTCTTAAGACTCATCTTGTCAAATTAAAACAAATTTCTTCCATCAGCCGGCTTGTCAGAAGGAGGGAAGCCAACGGGGAGGAGACTTTCGGGTTAATTTTTCTCCCGGAGTGAAGGGCCTTCTCTCTGAGGGGAAATTCAGCGAGGGAAAAAGGAGCCAATGAGAAAAGACAGGTTGAAGTAGTGAAGGGTGGACTACTGTTTGAGCTTCGATACTTTTGATTTTTCCCCTCTTTCACCCCACCAGTTGATTTGCATAACTCATTAAGTCGAGGAAGAGGACTTAACTCACTCTTTACTTTGCACTTAATTAAAAAGTAAGTTTCCAATTTGTACAGACTATGTAGAGAAGAGCAGGTAAGTTTCATCCCTTCTTCACCGAATCCGAAGAGATACCTTTTCAATCAGCTTCTCTTGAATCTCCTTACCTTTTTTTTTTTTTTTCCTTCATTTAGCAACTTTTATTTCATCTTTTTTCTCCCCATTATTTTAAATTATTTTCCTAAGTTTTTTTCTTAAATAAATTAGTGCATGCCTCGAGCACGAATGGACACTCATTTAGATGAGTTATCTATCAAAGAAAGAATTATAAAGTAAAAAAAAAAAAAGTATTAATTCTAATTCATACCGTCAAAAGAGCGTAAATGTATTGACCACTTCAGTTTCAATTGAATCTAATTGGACTTATCATAAAATCAAACCCTTTTGAGATACCAAGACTCAACAATTATAAATTGTTTAGAAATATGAAAAGCTTGATAAAAATCAATCAATTATAAGAAGTCATAATTTTTCTTAGTATCAAAGCAAATTAAGACTCAATTAAAAATATATTATATGTCTGAGTGTAGCAAGAGAACTTAAAAACTGCACTAAAAACGTAACTTTTTAGGAATGACAATAAAGTAACATTATACAAAAACAAATTCCAGCAAGGCTAAAAAATAAAAAAATATGCGCATAAAATCTTTTTTTTTTAAAATAAATATTTATTTATTACATTCTGTTATATAACATCTTGAAATTTGATGACTTAAAATAAATGTACATATATAAAAATAATATAAAGTAAGTGTTCTTTTAGCAGATTTTCCTTAAGCTATGTGCATTCATACATTAATTGTGTACGTGATTGATTCTTATGAGTGTATATATTCTCACTCTCTAGCATCTGAATTTTTTCAAATAAAGTAACAATTTGGCACAAATAAGTAAAAACCAAATTTGGTATTTAAATTCCTTTCTGCTAATTGTAGGATAACAGCTAAGCTGTGTTGTGCGAAAAGAGGAGTGAGTTTAGAGAAAAACTAAATTAAAAAATCATTAATATATTTTTTCTGTTTGAGTTGACAAGTTTTTGTCAACAAAAATATAACAGGGGTTAAATGTAATTTTCCAACATGATTGGTGGTTGGTTGGCCATCGA
>KZ807762.1:46792-61242 GCA_000696205.2 Oncopeltus fasciatus | reverse complement strand
ATATATGGTACTAATTTAAACTTTTTTTTAGCTAGTATGTTAAAAACATATTTTTAAATATGGAGGATAAGCCTTCTTTAAAAAATCTTTAAAAAGTTTATCTTATTTACCCAATTTCACCCAATTCTTCCCATTTAGAAAATTCAGGAATCACTCTTCCACTAAAACAGGGCTTAATTCCTAAATTCCCTATGAATTGGGCACTTAACAACTACGTAAGGATAATAACTACTACATACAGCTTACATTATGTAGAAATAAAAATATATTAACTAAATACATAGTAGTATTAGCACATAACTGACTTATCAAAGTTTCGAAAAATATATTTGTCAAAAAGATAAACATTAAATTATTTACTCAACTAACGTACTAATATGACTATATAATCATTAACTAATACACTCCCTATGATTATATATATATTATAAATTAATGAATACTGAAGATTTGATGTTGAACTTATTCATGTACGTAAGGGCTTTGTATATATATATTACTTATAATTTTGAATGAACCATGCTTTTGACCATCTTTTTTAAAGAATCAAAACCNTAGTGAAGTAAAAGAAGAAATATTGATCCACACAACAGTAACTGTAGAAATATTTTATATGTTTCTAAATATTTTAAAAATTGTCTACAACTTTGTTAGTGATATCTTTTAGTAGAAAAAAGTAAGAAAGAAAAGTGCTTTTGAAGAAGCGTGTTTAAGAAGTAGGATGAGATATACTACGGATAACGAGGCGACATCCGTGATTAAAAATCTCTGCACATCTGAGACAATAGGAAGAAAGGAAGGGCACGGAAGGGGAGTAATGCAGAGCCAGGAACTGTCCTATAATAAATTAAAAGGATGAGATGTTGGAGAAGGACGTTGTAGGGGTAGAGGGCGTTAAAAGGAGAAAAGCAAAAGGCGAAAAAAAGAAAACAACCAATGGGAAAACAGAAAATGTTGGAGAGTGTCGGAGATGGTAGGGGGGTAGTGGTTGCAAGAGTGGCGGCAGAGAGGAGGGGTTGAGGAGAGAATTAGGGAAACATGGAGGACTCCTCGCCGGCTATAAACAAGTCAGGGCCTTCCCTTTAAAGGATACACCAGTCATATATATGGCGGGTTCTTTCGGGCGGGGTCGGCCGGAGACCGCCGAACGGCCCTAATGTCCTGACGTGGCGTAGTCAGTCCTTGCGGATTTATAGCGCCCCCTGCTCCCAGATAGCGCCGAAGATGGCGGACCTCGCGCCAACCAGAGCCACACACTTTATATATGGTGACAGCCGATCTCAGACCTTCCCGCCAGTGTCAAATGGTCTTTGGTTCCGCTCAAGGACACTCTTCCTGTGCCCTCTTCTGTCTTCTTTTTTACTCACATATGAAGAACCTTAAATTGCCTGAATCGTTCTCATCTTTGTAGGTTATATTATTGATTATTGATTATTGATTATTTTTCGAGAATCGGTCCGAGTTTTTCTCACCAAACAAGTTAATACGCTTTTGAATATTTTTGAAAAGGTATCTTGATGGGATCCTAGTAAATCGACGACCCATCTCGCCTTCATGATAGACTTGAAGATGGCTTACAATGTAAGCCAAAACGTTGGCTGATAGTAAAAATTTTTTTAATCTCCCTTGAACGAACTCAAACGAAAAAACAACCACTGGTATCTTGATACCTTATTGAGAATTGAAAAAGTGTATACTGTGCAGCAGATCAAAATAAGAATTTCGGTAATGAACAGATACATAAAAGGTTTTTAAAAAAATCACATAGGAAAATGTGTTTGAATAAATATATAAGTACAGAGGGTTACTGTATACATATCCGCTCATTTACACACACTCTTAAATATTGCATAATTGTTTCAATTATATATACTGTACTGCATTTAAATGAAAATTATAGCCTTAAAAAATTGAATAAAATAGTTTGTTCCATTTAGGAACTTTTTAAATAAATAGTATACACTCTTCTGTCTTCTTTTTTACTCACATATGAAGAACCTAAAATTGCCTGGACCGTTCTAATCTTTGTAGGTTATATTATTGATAATTTTTATCGAAGTAAAGCTGATATAAATACGCTACTGAAGGCACATAAAGTGAGAAAATACCTATTAATCAATCGACAACACTATCATATTAGTTGATAAAACTTAATTCAATTTAAAATATCCAAAATGTGCCTCCAAGGATACTGCATGAGAATAAGAAATAACGAGGAAACATCACTGATAAAATTAAATGACTTAATACAACGAAATTCCCTTTCAACTAAGAAACCCCCGATTCGATTAAGAAACCTCCTCCCCACACACATAGATAAAGAATTATATCTGAAGTTTCCTTTGCAATCTTCAACTACAAAAGTCACTTTAAATGCCGGATTCAATTAGTTTAATAAAGTTTATGTCGTTCAAATACCAAAAGGGAATTATGCACAATGTGAATGACCGAAATTTACAATATCTGTATTATATTAAGCAGATTTGCAATAAATATTTTTTTAGAAATCAAGGTAAATATCTGGTTTAATCATACCACAGAGACATCAATTTTGTATCGATTTTCCAGTTGTTTTTTTTTCCCAAATATATAATGTATAACCTAATTTTCGAAAATAAGATTTTACGCTTATCGTATGACAAGTTTTAATATGGAACAACGTAATAACGATTATAAGTCTTGTCTTCCCGTAAGTCTCCCCCTCCCACTTCTTTTACACGTATTTACACGTACTTCTATCAGTGATTAACTAAGTTACTTAACGGTAATAAATACGTCAGAGAAAAACATAAACAACTAATTTTAAATACGGCGCCTCTCAACCTTTAACCCTCATAAAGGAAAATACATACATTATTTATATTTAGGTTGTTATAGTGATCGAAATAATCCTGATTCCTGTCTTTTATTAACTAATTTATAGTAAATATATTAAAGGGTATTTATAGGGCGTAATAACCTAGAAGTTGATTGCCCTTCAATGATCTACTACTACTACTACTACTACTACATACATTATTATATTCTTTTTGAATAAGTATTATTGAAAAATTAATTAGAGGGCATACAAGCAACAAAACTACATGTTTATTCATTATGTTTCATAAGTTGTTTTCATCCTACAAAAAATGTAGATAATGAAGTGTTTCGTGCAATGAAGCAACATCAAAACGGTTATTATATAACCCTATTTAAACCTCCACCCTCGTCTTTCCCACACTTCCCCAAGGTAAGGGCAGCTAGGAACAGACCTACACACCCCTTTAAATTTTGTCTTCTTCTTCTTCATATACGTTATTTCCCAGAGGTACGCTGATTTAAGACGGCTCATCCTCTCCTTCCGATATCTATATTCTTGGTTCCTTTCTTTATCAGATCAATACCACTCACTTCCCATTCTGTCTTTGAACTTTTCCATTACGCCATTGACCTTCTGCAATTCAAATACTCCGCCCATTCCCCAGAATATCCTACTGCTATCCTCTGGTCTGTAACCCGTCACACGGAAGCTGCGCAATCAAAGCGAATTTCTTAGTATCGCACTTGATGAATATTTGTATTAGAGTATTCTGTCATGTAATACTTATACAAAGAATATATCTAAATTTAAAATCTGGTTTCAGATTTCTATTAAGTAAATATAATGACCAATGCAGTGAAAAATAATATTATTCTTTACTTTAGGTTTCAGGTAATTTTGACAATTCCGATTTCGCTGAAAAAAAAACAACAAAAAAACTCTCCTTTTCATTTTATATTTATAAGCTATATGCAAAATTTTCATGGGGAATAACATATAATTACAGTTGTAGACCGTGAAATTAAAATTTTAGGCACAGTTAAATACCCAATCATTAATGTTCATTTTCGCTTTCAGCTTTTTTATCAATGTACAAATTTTTGCTGAGTTTCATTTCTCTAAACTAATTATATATTATTAAATGAGTTATACGCCTTCTGCATTGAAAAAAAAAAAAGTTTTGTACTCATATGTGTATCACCAATCATAATCGTCCGCTTTTGATCTATAACTAGCTTATTCCTTCAATTTGCATTTTCAAGTGATGTGCCAAATTTCATTAGGAATTGAACTAACTGTGTATTATTATATCGCTAAGTATGAGATTTAAAAATTTGAGACAGAGGTAAATATTACTTTTAATTTTACATGATTTGAGAGTGGTGTCATTGGTCACCTCTCCTCATGTGATTGATATTGTATGTCATTTCTTTCTCTAATTCATTGTGGTGATCAAATTACCAAATGTTTTAATGTAACACAATGTAATAAATAAATAAAAGTTAAAAAAAAAAATATTATTCATGTTCGCTGCGTCTCTCTTAAAAAAGTTCTATCACTAAACAAACCTGTGTAGTTGCACCACTCGCAACTAAACATTAAGTCTACAGCATCGAGTTCAAACGGCATAGCAAGTAACCCTCACTCTTATTGGTCCGATTTGACTGAACAACGAACTTGAACAATTAATGAAACATGCAGAATATCCTCAATGAAAATAAAAACTCTTACTCGTAGAACGTTTTTTGACACACTCACACAATAATATATAAAATTTAGTGTTCAGTAGGCTAAATCGGTGAAGATATTTTCAAAAAAATGATGAAAGGTTCTGCACATTTGTATTCGCATTCATTAATCTTTGACATGGCATTTGAGAAATTATTTCGAGTACATCATTACTGTGGCTTTTTTCATAGTCGCAAACATGAAAAATTGTTACAATATACAGAAAAAATAATACTTGTATTTTGTTGTTTTCACATCCGAGCAACGTTCGAGAATAGGAAATATTAGGTCAATCAAAAGCAAGCAGTCTATAGGACGGAGTGGAAAGATAGATTTACAGAATGTTATCCAGCGATCTGGGAGTAGGTTTTTATTTTCCTCAATCCTTTATCCAAACAAGACTTGTGTAAAGGCGCCGCGTGTAAAAGAAGAAGAGATATGAGGAGCGAGAACAGATAAAGTGCCAGCGATTTGAGAGACATCGCCGCTGCGGGTCTGAAGATTATGATTCGCCGTTCGGATATATTGCGGGTACAGATCGAGAGGGAGGGTATCCAATATCCGAGTCCGTGGGGAAGGATCCGGGGGCCTTTTAGTGTTTGTGCTCCTGAGGGAGGGGTACACACAGCCGGAGGAGGTAGTGCAGAGTGATAGAGGACATTCTGAACAAGAAGACCTGGAAGAGGAACAAGAAGATCACGCTAGGTTGAGCGTTAGTGGAACACGTTTGTCACACGGCGGCTCGTCCGAAGGGCACTACGTCACCATATCCCATCCAATCTCGCTCTTATGACGAGATCTCCCTTTCCCCCTTCGTACGTGTCCCAAATGGTGCGAAGGGTCAGTCCCTCACGTCCGCAGAATGCGACGAGTCTGTAGATCCCAGCTGCAAGCGACCCATACAAATACGTCATTTAGTTGACCTCCACGCCTCTTTCCTCCCACCACTCACAATCAGAAAAAATGTATATATGTATTTAAAAAAAAAAAATATTTACCTCTTGAAGTCTGTAAAGAGTATATATATTTCCTCCTAAGTCGCATATTTTTCAGTTATTACCATTTTGACAAATTAGCCAATTTATACTTCATTATTCGTAGCATCACATAGCCACGAAAGAGTGGTAGGGCCTGGTCATGACGTAATTCCTAGACTACATAAAATAACACTATTGCCACTAAATTCTGAAATAAAACTGTATTTAACGAACTAACAAATTACGAAATCGAATACAGAACTGTATAACTGTATTAAAAGTAAGAAGAACCTCTTTAATATCTAAAAGAACCCGTTTTAATAAATGCTGCCCTTTCCATGCATCCCAATCCTCTAGCCCAATCTCTATCTAGTATTACCCATCCTGATAACCCACTACGACGCCTGAATAGGAAATGGTCGCGTGACCTTCTAATTTCCAACACTTCCTAATAAGAATTGAATAAAAAATCAACAGTAAAACAAATAATTGTAAATATTGTAAATAGTGTTTTAGGATGCTGCCATTGGGCAGCTTCTCCACCAAGCAAAATACACGCTAATTTAAATTTTTTTAATTAATATTTATTNATAACCCTTTAGATTATTTACTTAATGCAAACTACTTCTTAACATATTACACGCTCAGATGAACTAAATTGAACCGTACTTCCGTACTTTAATGTACTGATATTAGTACATATTTATTATATACTAAGGAAGCACATTGCAAGATGCACGCTGTGCAGGAAGTAATTACTAAAAAAAAAAAAAATCTAAAATTATATGAACGATGTAGCATAAATGACCCAAGTGGTTGCAATGCCTGAATATATAATAATATTAATATAATAAAAAGATCCCCATAGAAGAGAAGAGAAAATAGTTGTAAGTAACCTTCCTTTTTAATGTGACAGTAAATTATTTTTCTTCCCAAAATAAAGTTAGCTAAAGATCCAAAAGAATTACTCAAAATCATGAAAGTTTAATGATTTATTCCCTACCTCTGTGAGTTGTCTTGAAGTACCTTAGTTTTCGCACCAAGTGCTAGTGATTCCATTTCTGAATTTAAAAAGTAATACCGGTTTCTTGTATTCTTATTGTAGTATTAATTGTCCGACTTATACTAAAATAATTGAATTTATCAAAAACAGTTTTTAATTGTAAAGTTAGAAAATATCCTAAAGAAATTTAGTCAAATGCAGAACAACTGTCAATGCTACCGACAAATACAGTATGTTGTGGATCTTATATATCTCCCAAAAACAAAGTATGCTTTATCATTCGAAATTAAGAAATTAGGATTATGTTCCAAGAAAAAAAAAAAAATCGTCATGCAGGAGCGGTGGTAGCTATGTAGTTTTTTCATTGATTTCAAAAAAAGTTGTACGTTAACAAGTGTAAATATATGTATGTGTAATTATGTCTTTACAGTAATAAAATACATTGACGGAAAAAATAATATTAAACCTCATTCAACCCTTTTATTAATATAGTCAAATAACTAAATTATTACATGTCATTCGTGAAAATATAATAGATCATAAAGACACATATAGTATATAATGTATATATATATATAAACTTCTTTCTAGAGGTTGTATAGTATCCTTTTCCATATTTGCGAAGCACAAGTATAATGTGTACTAAACATATATGGTACCTTTAGGGTTGACCGAAAAGGATTTATTTTCATAAGTTAAGAATATTTTTAAATAAAAATATGATAAATATACTAAGTGACGATAAATGTTCTGAACTATGATACGTTTTTAAGTTATTTAGTATAACTTAAAGGAAGAGATAGTGTGAATTTAAAAATCATAAATTTTAATTTGAGAAATTAAAATTAAACTCACAATAGTTTAGTTGTCGAAGATGATAATATATGAACAAGAAGGAAAAATAATTATGTTAAAGGAAGTAATTCTCTGAAGTAACTTTTGTTATTTACATACAGCAAATTTCAGAAATAGAGGCAGGAGAAATTTGGGGAGACAATAATTCTTATAAGATGAAAAAAGGTTTTGTGGGCTGGGCCTCATGAATTAGCTTACAGTTTGTCCGATGATCGACTTAGAAGCAAGGAATTGGGATGTTCAATCGCGCAAAATGTGACGAAACAAATTACAATATGAGAGTTGAATATCAAGTAAAGAATTAACCTTGCAAATTTGTTATAACTGACCATGATTATATATTGAAGATTGCGATTTTACTAGGTACAATTTAAACACTGCAGCCAAGATAACACCACAACTATGGAATTTATAATTAAAGTATTCTTAAATTTTTAATTTTATATAGTAAGCAAAGGATACCGAAGAAAATTTCTCAATCTAGATTTCCCTGGACGGAAGTTCCTCCAAGTTACTTTTACTCCCGTTCTTAAACATACATATCCTAGGAGGAGAAAGATAGTCGGGCCGAATTAAAATCCGGATTAGACGGAGGTTCGAGGATGAGTTCCGCTCAATAAGTTAGAGAAGAGGCTCCTTGGGGCAGTTTGGAACTTGTTAGGCGGGAGTCGAGGCGCTCGCCGTCGGCTTTATTATTTCACAGCGCGCCTGGGACGAGAGAGGTGCTCGGGGGATGGGAAGGAGAGGGGCGGAACACCGAGGCATTGAAGGGTAGTGGTAAGTTAAAAAAGAATCAAGTGCCTCTAGCTCCAAGTAGGCCAAGTGTTCTTCAACCTCTTCTTCCAGGAGGATTTTTTTTTTCTTTATTAATATATTAATTTAATTCAAAGCCTACACAATTCAAGGCTGATACTTCATTTTTTCCATTAGTCGATATTAAAGAGTACTTTTTTTTTATACAAGAAATCCAAGTGAATAGAACAAAAAAAAATCATACTACCTCAGCCGGGACTTGAAGCATTGCACCTGATAATTCCTTTTACACCCCGCACTTTACTTCGAGTCTAAACCCCTAAGTAAGCCGAATATATCGTCTTATGCTTGAAGGAGCTAACATTGTCGGCTATTTGTTAGACTGTTTTTTTTTTAAATTATATTTCTTTTTTCAAATACTGATTTTAGTTGTGGTATTTAGTCCCATGTAAATTTCTTACAATAAATGCAAGGGAATTGAATAAAAAAATTTATTTATTACTATATAAAGAATTGAATTTTTTTCTCTATTCCCTTGCATTTCTTATTTGCAATTAACGTGAGATTAAATACCACAATTAAAATCAGTATTTAAAAGTACTTTTTTATTTATTTCTTCATTATGACAGCAACCCTGTCATAGGATTATTTTTTCAATACATACCATACACTATTTTCAATAAAATTAAATAAGGAATACATATAAATAAATAAACAAGAAAGAAAGAAACAATAATGACAGAATTAATGTACATAATGTTAATAACTAATGTGTGTAGAAGATATATGAAAGTGAATGGAATGAATGGAAATTAGTGTACAATGAGTAAATATTTTGTTTCTGCATTATAACAAATTAATAAATGACAAAATAAATGAACAAATTAAAAAGTACTTGAAAATTAATTAAAAAGTGTTGATGAATGGCGTACTTCTTTCATTTATAAATATATATATGGTAATACAAAACTTGACACGTTCATAGTGAATACTTTTAAAGTCCTTGTCTTTTCACGAAATCATGTGTAAATTACTTCCTCCATTGACAAAACAAATTTTTTTTTTCTGTTCTCTAATAAGCCGCATGAATATGATTGATTGAACATTAATTTTATTTAATTTCTGAAACTTTACAATGCAAATTATCAAATTCACGTTAATAATAATTAATTAATAAAGTCTATGAGAAATCTTTATTAAACGAATATTATTACTTAGTTGTCAGCTTGAAATTTTAAGTATCATATTCCCATAAAATTAAAACAACAAAATAATTAAAACAAACCGGTTCATTGAAAGTTGTAATGCAACTCGAAAGAAAGTATTTTGAAGGTTAAGTACTCACTGTGCGTACAATTAAAATAGATTCCCAGAATTTACTTTGATTTTGATAGCTGGATTTCCCTGAGGAAAAATGTTACTAAATGTTTAAATATTATTTTTTGAGGTATTTAATCCCACGGACACGAAGCCATCTAACTGGCTGGAACAGTTAGATTTTTTATTCTGTTGCCTTGCACTAAAAATTGTTGTTACTAAATGTGATTTTAAGGACTCACCTCTGCCTTCTTCCATTAATTAGCTTTTTAATTCTAGATCTATCAGCTTTTTTTAATTCCAGATAATGAATATGTCTGAGTATAACACTTTTGTAAACAGTATTACGAAATTCGATTGAATAATCAATTGCATCTTTCATTTCTATTCCATTAATTTCACTCAAAACAAGTAAATTAATTTCCAAGTAATTGATATCTACTGCTCTTATACATATTATGCCTTAAACAGCAGTACTTCCCGATTTTCCATGGTCAAGTATTGCACAAAATATGTTTTGATTATGCTACTAAAAATCTTTCCTTTGTTCGGTAAAATTTACTTTAAATATTATTATATCAGACTTTCAAAACAAATAAATATATATTTAAACATAATGAAACCTAAAGGAAATGTAGCTAAATTGATACTAATTTGATATAATGAATAAAAAAAATTTTTTTTGCGATTATCAAAAAAATACTTCAAATATATCAACCCGTACTAGTAGGTGTAAAAAAATGGGTGATTCAAATATAAACATGTGTATCCACATACACCCATTTATATTTATTATTTTCCAACACTTGGCTCAAAATCTTTTTTTCATTGGATTATTTTCAATGTTTAAAAATAAAGACGTTGGCTGAAGTCACTAAATTTTTGGCAATAGGGTTAGTTAGATTATGGGTGTAATAAGCAAAAAAATATTAACATACCTTTTATTAATGGTATACTAATTAACATTTAAAAAGTTGTTCATTTTATATTTTCAAATTGTTTGTTTTTGTTTGTTTTTTTGGATATTTTTGGTCCTAACGGAAAGAAAGTTGTTCAAAGTTGTGCATTTTAAATTATATAACTCCTCCCAGGCGACTAAAACGGAGATGGCCTCGCGACCTCCTGGACCTTAATGCCTAAACTTATTGGGAGTGTGGTCGATGGGCCCCTTCTCCCTGCACAGTGATGACCATTTATTTATTTATTGTTAATTTTATTTTTATTTTACTATATTTTTCTTTCTTTTATTTTATTTATATTATTTTTATACATGTACATTTATTTTAAGTNCAAGATGTTAAGTAACAGAATGTAATAAATAAAGATTTATTTAAAAAAAAAATTATATAACTTTGCCAAAAAATTGCGAAGATTTCTTTAAATTGTTTATAAGAGATAGTAATCCTTCTGACATATATCCGTAATAAAGTGTAAATTATTTCTACAAATATACCGTTGGAAGTTTATGCTTTTAAAATAATGAATGGCTGTAGAGGAATGGCTGTATCAATCCATAGTCAATAGAAGGGATGATATTCATTGGTCCTGTTATATGCATGCCAGTCTGCTGAAAGTGCTTGCTCCTCCAATTATACATTCTAAACATTCTGTTTTCTAATAGGACTTTGCCCGGAGTCGGGAGAAAAGTGAGTTTATAAATTCAGATTAGGGAAAGTGGCGTTGGGAGGGAGGATGTGCCCCCTCCCCCCTCCCCCCGCCGCGGCCTAAAATACCATGGTGAGTGGGGTGGCGAGGGTAGGAAGGGTAGTCAGACCGTAGAGAGATCCGACCGAGAGAAAATGTCCTACGGAAGAATTGAATTTCAAATTAGTTTGAGCCATGTTTGACAAAGGGAAATAAAATCAGTGTTTGAGAGAGAGAGAGAGAGAGAGAGAGAGAGAGAAGGAACGACTTGGAAGAGAGCGAAGTTGGACCTCATCCCTTCCCTGGATATTTAGCGGATCACAATTAAAATGTAAATCTGAAAGCCGTGCACTCCCCCCAGCCAGAGTCGTCCACTTTTACGAAAGCTCCCCACTAGACAATACTCGCCGATAAAAGGGGATAAAACTTAAATTGCTGAATTTCTAAGCTCATCCATAACTCTCTTTGGTTTTGGGATCCTTCTGTGCTCCGCGTTAAATCAGTTTTTGGATTGGCTCTCACACCTCCCTTCGGCAGTGTTCTCGTCTGTTTTCCACTGAGGAGAAATCTGAACTTCGGGTAGTGTTTTGCATTCTGGATTTGTTCTGGAGGGCGGCTGGGAAGGAGTGGAATTAATCTCGCTCAAATCTGAGGGCTTAGCTAGTTCCCCATTTTGAATATATATTCATTTATGGTATTATTTTCAGTGCATATTTGTTTTATATTTATTTAAAAAAAAAGAACAATAGGAAAAACTTTTATATGAATGATAAGAGCTTTTATGAAAAACATATTATATTATATATCTTGATCATCTTCTTATCAAAATTAGTTGACTCTGAATTAAAGAAACCTAAAATGGCCTTTTTTTCTTTGAATATTTTTTAGTGAGAATGAGTAGAAGGCTTTGGAAGTAATGATAATCACATGGAATAATCAATGGGAGAGCTTCAGCTTGTATGAGGAATAATTGCTATTTTTTTTTCTGGAAAAAAAATGTAAATAAATCGCCATTTTATTTTATTGATTCCAAGTCATCTGATTCTTTTAAAGAAGGGTTCAGACCTTACCCAGAAGATGAAAATGCTCAGTTATTAAATGCCAAAATTTTCTTAAACTTCCATCTAGCTTCCTGTAGGATATATTTTCTTTTATTATATAAAATTGTCTGTAGTGCCAGGCTCAGGCCAAACAAGTACATTCAAAATAAAGCAGGAAAATTTGACTGTCTTTATTAACATGTCTAATGATTCGAAAACCCAATATTTGCTTCATCGGCTGTTTTAATTATTTATATAAATTAAAGGGTTTAAAAAAAAATTGTCGTTTCTGTTTTGATATGATTTTGAAGCCCCCAAATACTGTTATATAATTTGGATAATCAAGAAATTACATCATCAAGACGCATATTCATAATATTGTCTTGGATGGATTGTGATCATAATTTTATATGCTGATGAAGAAGGAAAATATATTTTAAAATAAATTTAAGAAGAAAATAAAAGAAATCGGCCTGGTGCAAACCTTTATTACTGCAGTGATTTTATTTATTTTTTTAAAAAAAGGATTCATGCTTCCTGACGTAATTAATTTTTGTTATCAGTAATTCATGGAAAGTGTTTAATCTCAACTCAGAAAATATCAGTTCTTGGGCATGTTAATATTTTTATTCCACATTTCAAATTGCCATCAAATTAAGTGTTTTTATTTTAATTTAATTAAATTGAAGCAATAAGATAAATATTTTTTAAGGAAGGATGGACCGTTAATTTTTTTTATGTGGAAAAAATAGTCAGAGTCAGAAAAAATAAATAATAAATCATTGTAACGCAAAATAGATTTTAACAATACATATGTTTTGCTCAATAAAAAGGTGCTCTTCAAAGCAAAAGATATTGCACTCTAGTGGAAAATTCATGTACTAAATATTTTCATTATTTTATTTATTTTTTTTTTTTTTTGCCTTGTTAGCCTCCCTTGCAACCACTTAGGGTCATTGGAGGGAGGGGCTATCTACAGGTTGCCACCCTTTTTTAAACACCAGAAGAGATTCACCTGCTCAACNAACAAATATCTAAACTGTCTCAGCCAGGACTAGAACCTGGATCTCCTACTATCCGGGCAATATAGCTAAATATAGATAAATATTTTATTTGGTTGTGGTATTTTATCCCACGTAAATTTCAAACAATTAATGAGAGGGAATAGAATATAAAAAACTATCTGTCCCAGCCAGGAATCGAACCTGGATCTCCTGCTATCCGGGTTCGATTCCTGGCTGGGACAGTTAGATTTTTTATTCTATTCCCTCTCATTAATTATTTTAATTATATTTTAATTAAGTGACAAACTCTTCATATATTTAAATTTTACAAAGAGGCCTCTCATAATGACAAATATATAAACAATATTGTTCTTTCGTTATATATTTTATTGATCGGTAAATTTAAATCCTGATTCTGTGCGGCATTGCAAACATTAATGAATGAAAAAAAAAACATATATATATGGTGGATATACTAATGAAGGAAAGGGTAAATGTATGCAGGTTACTAATTATTTATTGTAAGGGGTTGTAACAGACTAGTTAGGGGTGGGTTCTTGATATTAAAGCTCATCAATTCGGACTAACTGCAGACAATACATTTAGGTCTCGTGGCTGTATTATCACCGCGCATAAAGTCTACATTAATTGGCAGGGCTGTTATCTCGTAGCGGTGAGGTTATGAGCCGCTGTCAAATAATTCCAGTATGAAGCGAGGGGGCAGAGTGAGTGAGGCAGTTTAAGTGAATTCATCGTCCCCGGCTTGTCGTAAGGGGTGGGGGGTTGGGATTATGTCTCTCACGTAAATTTGGTATTAACAAGCTCCCCGCGGACTCTGAGAACTGACATCGGCAACTCTACTTTATTAATGGCTATAATAATAATAATAGTACTAGTAGTGGGTTGGAGGGCTGCAAACAGGTCGGGATATTTGAAGTAAAGACTCATCTATACAGGCCATTGGGAGGTTTCCTGAAGCAATGAATAGATCAGGGGCAAATTAGCATTTCCTATCCGGCTAAACCCATGCGGCCATATTCTCCCATTAGAGTATCGGGATGACGGACACACACACAAGGCTTGGGAGCACAACTAATGCTAATGCAGTGCGAATCCCCAGGCAAAGGCCTACGGAACGCTTAGTGCCGCAATTAACGGTGTATGCTTCAATTGCCGGGACCAACTTAACTAACCTCACTCACTCTTGTCAAGAAATATGCTGAAATCCCACACGCAAAAAATAACCTCACCTTCCGAATCATGGTTTCCATAGATTTATATATTAGTAGGTTTACCAACGGAAGGATAGCTATATATATTTATATATAT
>KZ807762.1:18068-36983 GCA_000696205.2 Oncopeltus fasciatus | reverse complement strand
GGGGATAACTAAAAAAAAAAAATCCTATTATTTTTAGTAGGGCGATTACAACCAGCCGTTTAGGTCAGGAAGCTCTCCCTTCCTATTTAGGTGTAATTAGAAGCCAAGGGGTGGGAAGGGTCTATAAAAATATGCTGATGGCCTTTATTATGGAAAAGCTTAGTAGGTGTTGGTTGGGCTTCATATTGATGCTCGTTCATTGAGTAAACCCATCGTCGGGGCGTGGGCAAAAAACGATTTGCTGTTTTAATAAAATAGAAGATCCATTCTGACACCCTTCCCTCCTCATAACAGGAATTATCTCCATATTCCCTTGGGAGCTTTAACTTGATTAATTTTACCCTGTACTTATGTTCTGCTGGTAAGGTTAAAATTTAACATTGACAACTATTTTAATATTAACTTAGACCTCGTCTAATTTATACTGTTTGAATGGTAAAACATAAATTTTGTGGAAGGGTAAATTAAAATTATTTTTTTTTTTTTTACAAATTATATGGATAATAAGTCATAACTTAGTACATACAAGAACATTGAGCTCAATAATTGTGATCTCTAAGTCAAGATTTCATTTGACAGAGATAAATATATTTTCCTCTAATATATTTTGTATAGCGTATAATTTATAGGTAATATATTTAATATAGCAATTATTTTTGGCAGCTTATATAAATTTAAATAATAAACACCATACTATTAGTGTTCTAGAACTTATAACAATAGTGTACTTTTACTCTGTGATTGATGCTGTTGGAATGTTCTTTTATAAAATGCCCCCACATGTATGGTTGCCGGCTAGGCCTTTATTGCTGAAAATTTCAAAACATCTTAAAAAAAAAAAAAATGTTTCATACATGCAAATCTTTGCAAACTAGCCCTTGATGAAAACAGCGGGGCAAGTAGCATCAAAGGACCTTCTTTTCTGCAAAATAGAAGAACCAAATAGGACACACATATCCATTCTTTTCGGAGAAAAGTACAGATAGAAAGATACGAAAAACGAAAAAGAAAAAAAAAAGAAAGAAAGAAAGAAAAAGAGTGACGACAAAGGAGGCTTTCATAAACAAAGTCTCTCAGAAATAAAGTGGGCGGACAATATCCAAAGAGTCTGATGAAAGCAAATAAGAGAGCAGAGAAGATATCTTCCGTTCTCTCTGAGAGGGCTTGTCCGGAAGTGAGCTGCTTGAGGGGTAGGGGGAGGGGATATCAAAACGAGGGAATAAGGGTAGACAAAAGGATTTTGTCTTATACTAATTATGAGATAGTGTGCTTCCCGAAGGGTTGTGTTTGATCCTCCTCCGCCTAATCTGGAAGACGTCTGTGGCCTCCCGTCCGTCCAGTGCGGCTGGCAGACTGATAAGAGGGCAAGGGGCGATCCTTCTTATCTCTCAGGGACTGATCTGTTCGGCTATCGGCCTGGTGGGCGGGGAGGGGGGGGGGACGTCTTTCGCTGACAATCCTCCGATAAGGAGGCACTGACAGCTCCATCTTGAAACACTCAGACATATACAGACTCTCAATCGATATTAAACTACAAATAATACCGTAAAAGTAAATAAAAAAATCTACCAAAAGGAATAAACAAATATCCATTAGGTAATATACTCATAAAATATTGTTAAACCTCAGATACAAAGTGTTACGGGAAATCTACATTTTTCTCACTTCTTTTATATCCAATTAGTAAAATAAGAAATTGACTACTGAGCCAATAAGCACATATAATAAGAGAATGACGCAACTCGTCAATATCATGCCTTCTATTATTCGTCTTCATTGGTTTCTGCAAACCATCTTCTGTTGGCTATTAGTAATACCTTCGCTTGACTAGCAGTGTCAGGTGAATAATCTAAAAGTTTATTTCCACCACCAATGAATATAGAACTATCATACCTTCTATTATCCGTCTTCATTGGTTTCTGCAAACCATTGCAAGCCAACAGAAGATGGTTTGCAGAAACCAATGAAGACGGATAATAGAAGGTATGATAGTTCTATATTCATTGGTGGTGGAAATAACCTTTTAGATTATTTACCAACTCGTCAATAGTTTATAAATTATTTAATTATAAACGTTGGTTTCAACATTTGCAATGTTTCTTGCCCTTTTGACTACTCTTCAGAGTATTTTTACACTAAGAAATCACATTTATTAATTATATAAATGTATTAAACACTATACAGATATTATCATAATTATAATATAGAATTTATATCATATTATCATTATCATATTATATATTATTAAATCAATTAATAGATGATTATTATATTTTATTAAAAATAACACTACTGCAAAGCATAATGAAACTGCGTGAGAATAAAAATAAATTTAAGTATTCTAAAATACATAAGAGTTACAAATAACAACTAGAGGACATTTATTTTGGTAAATGTCTAAAATAAATTAAGTTATTAAAAATTTACGAGAGAACTTATAGGGAAATTAGAGTATGTGTCGTATAGTCATAGATTAGTTGTAATTTATATACATTCATGTAAGCATATCTTTGACATTAAAGATAAGATGGAGCTTGTTAATTATTATAAAGGTATTAGCCATGTTGTATTGTTAGTATATGATTATAATTCCTTATCATTACTTAATAAATTAGATTAAATTTGTTCTTATCTTTCTGTGAATTTTTAATAATACACATTTATTTATTTCTCTCTCTCTCTTTCACATGCACACACACTTTAAAGAAAACGTATTAAATTAAATCATTTCATAGAGTATTCATCTAGGTAGAACAATATCAAATCCTGTCCTGAATACATTTTCTTAAAATGTTCATTTATTTAGTACTTTTCTGTTATTGTAAAAACATTTTGTAACTTGATTACAATGAAGAACAAAATAAAAAGTAGCGTTCAATGACAAAAACATGAAAAGAGATGGTGACCAATATTTTCACTCTCAAACTAAATACAAACTATGTTCCTAGGAGGTCACGTGGCCACTTCATTTGAGTCGACCGGGAGGATTGTTGGGGTTGGAGTTGGAGGACAGGGTCTGTGCTAAGAGATTAAGATGGTATGGATGTTAACTGTAGAAAAAGGTAAAGCGGAAGGTGATATACCATGAACGAAAGGAATATTAAAATCATGATAAAGGGAGGAAATGGATATTTGTAATATGGAGTGTTAGCAATTATTTTGGGGGTTTTGAATTCAAACGACNAAAAAATTAAAATTTATTATATTTTAATAATTTTTGTCATATGTGTAAAATAACAATGGAATTAACGACTTTAGCGTCATTCTAATCTAAATCTTAAAGATGTAAGTCAGATATAGAAGGGATTATATTTTTTTTACTTTTATTATGTGGGGTGATATTTTATTAATTATTGATTATTATAAACAACAGACCACGATATTGAACTTAAGATATTTTTAGATTAAATAAGAAACTGGGATCTGACAAAGTACTTATATATAATAAGATAATAATGCAACTGGTCAATAGTTTATAAATGATTTTAATCAAGGTTGGTTTTAATTTTATAAATATTATTTATTTTGTGGTCTTTAATCCCACGTAAATTTAGATAAGTTGGTTTTAATATTTACAATGTTTCTTGACCGTTTTTCTACTCTTCAGAGGNCAGACATTAGGGAACTTCCCTCACTTTTTATACTTTAATTTTTGGCAACTATAGAAACAAAGTCAAAGAAATTAAAAAAAATTCTGCCGATTAATAAATGCCTCTGTGACCTATGAGTTTCTAAGTGTCTCATTCAAAAGAAATGGTTACTATTCATAATTCTGCCTAAATATAAACTCGACAGTCCTCGAGGAACAATCGCCAACAATCCTCGAATCTCCAACCGTTAAATCTTTCTGGGTTTTTTGTTTTTCTCTGTCAGATTTACCTTAGAGAAATCCAGCTATTCACGCTTCCGCCATTGGTCTGCGTTAGCAATTGTTTTTAATTGCCATTTGTTTTTAATTATTATTCTTTTTCCGATAATACTTAAGAAGATCGGAATTTTTACAGTGTTAGCCTCTCTTATAACCACTTAAGTATATGGAAGGAAGGGCTATCTATCTGAGGTTGCCAATCCATTCTCAACATTCATGGCTCAGGAAAAGCTTTAGTTTATAGATATAAACCTGGCCTGGGCTGGATTCGAACCCGCAGCGTCAGGATTGTGAGGCCCTGGCGCCCCTAGAATATGTTTTTAAAGCGATGGTTGTTACTACGCCCGTATTGCTGATAGGTGATCACAGTATGGGGCGATTCTTATCCATTCTTAGACCTTAGGGAACACAAACACATATATATCGACTGCTTATGAGATTTACCGCGTTTTACTCACTCGCATACCAAATTCTGTATTTAATCTTCTTCTTCTCTCCATAGTTAACTCCAATTTCATCCTAATCCATATGCCCAATCCCTGTCGTCGGACTCGAATCCTTACAATCCTCCCGGGCAAATGAAACGGAGATGGCCTCCCGACCTCCTTGGCCTTAATGCCTTAACTTATTAGGAGTGAGGTCGATGGGCCCCTTCTCCCTGCATAGTGATTTATTTATTTTATTGTTATTTTGAATATTTTTTTAGTATAATTTTTTTCTATTGTAAATTGTCTATGTCAACAAATTACAAGATGTTGTTAATAACAGAATGTAATAAATTTAATAAGATTTTTATTTCTTTTTGCAAACCGTAAGATGAGTTCATTGATAGCTAAAACCGGTTTAGTGGGTGATGTATTTAGTTGAAGAAATAAAATTAAAATATTAATATCTACATTGTTTTTTAGTCCTATAACATTTTATTTATCGAATAATAATGATATTTAAGGATATTCTTCCGAGTATTAGGCAGAATACTTTTTTCATAATTTATACCTCTTGCTTGTAAAATATATTCACCAAACTTGCTATTTAGGCTTCTCATTGCAAACACTAAAAAGAATATACTGAGGGAAAGGAAGGGGTTTATTGGGAGACCAAAATTTTTTATTTATAAAATATTCAAGAAATATTTCGATAACTAATGGGTAGTGTCGGAGAAATATAGATTTTTTTTTTCTTTTTCGAACGATCTACATTTGGAGCTAAGAAAAAGCTCTATTATTCCAGGATTTGCTATTAATAAGGACGCTGATTCGCGTGCTCTAAGTGAGCTTTGTAGGAAAACCTCAGTAGAACGACATAATAGAGTTCTCTGAGCCGCACAGGAGTATGATAAACAGGCCAGAGGAAGAATGAGAGAAGACGTTTGTGTTTAACTGCTCCCCTGGAAAAGGCAGATAAAACTATATGGAGGAATGCCTGGTAAAAATGAGGGATAGACGAATCCTTTTCACGCTTACTCCTCTCTATAGTAATAATAATATGTAATAATAATCCTATAGCAACGCTATAAAAGTATATGGGCGGTCATTTCGTGAAAAAAAGGGGTGGGGGAAGCCTGGCATGAGCTGGACGAATGGAACTGCCGAGCTGGAGTGAACTACTAGTGAGGGGTCTAATTGCAATACCTGTCGTACAAGAATGGCCGTCAGGAGACTGAGGGCGTCGTGCGAACGTGCCCCGTCAGGAACGGGCGGAGACCCAGGCCGAGGTGGAAAGATATCCAGGGGCATTAGAGGACTCGGGCATTAGAGGACTGGACAATGGTCTCTTCCGAGGGGATTAGTCCTGGAGGAGGGGCATGGCAATATCTGTAAACGGGCAAGAAAGGCATTGGCCTGGAGCGCTCCCTCTCTTATTTATGTTTTATATTAAAGTCCGCCTGTGAGTCTCTCTCCCGATATTGCCCTGACCGCTAGCGCCGCCTATTGGACTGTCCCATCTCCATCTCCGGCCTTAATCCCGGACTCCTATCTCTTAATGAACACCCGGCTCATTGTTCAGGTGCAATAGGCCCCCCCCCTCTACGACCGTCCTCATCATGGTCAACACCAATTACCACATACGATTGTTGTATTAAAAGCACACACATATATATAAGCACGTGCTTGAAATACTGTTCCCCACTCCGCAATTCCCATACACTTTCTGTATTCATAACTTGACTAATATACATTTTATAACCGCACTTGTTTATCATACGGCTGAAAGTCATTTTAATTTAATCCTTCTTGCTTTGTCAAGCATATATATATAAACCGATTCATGAATAGTTTTAACATGCATCAAATATATATTTAGTTAATTTATCAAGTATATTATAATAATAGAGTATATTTCCATATTTTGCATTAAAACATTTTATCATTTGGCAGCAAAGTACATTTCTTTAAATTCAATTAAACAATAGGTATAATCTAAGGGCTAAATATGTCTTAAAAGTATAAAAAAAAACTAGTAAAAAAGCTAGCTTAAAAGATAAAAAGCTTCTTAAGCTGGCTCTAGGCAGGCCTGGTGTCCATAGCTGAGAGATTATTCATCGAATATGTATTAGAAAATAATATTTTATATCCATTACTATTGTGCTTCCCAGAAAGTGACGTTCCAATATTTTGTCCTATATACGCACATATCCTACATCGTCACAATTATATGTTATATTGTTCACTATGTGTGTATATATATACATATATATATTCAATTGTCTAAGCACTCTAGCATCAACAATTTATATTGGTATTTAAGATTCTACAGNTTTTTAAATAAATAATACTATAAAAATGTATTTTCATATGAATAAAAACACTGTTGCGGAATAACGAGTAGGTTTCTTGCATTGTGGATTAATTAAAAAAACAAAAAAAATTTCAATTTCATTCTGACCGATGCGAGAATAAGCTTAAAGTGTGGTCCCTTGGAATTTATTTATGTAATATGAATGCAATCTGGCGACCGCAATTTTTAAAACAATTTACGCTGCTCTAATGTCACGAATTTCTTTATCTGTTATTTTAGAAATTTATTGATATCAATAAGCCTTCCAATATCCAACGAATACAATCTTTTTAGAATATTATTATTCTCTGAATAATTGCTGACGCTCCATATTATGTGTCCAACTCTACCCTTCATCACGACTTTAATATTTCTTTTGTCAGAGACCTTTTCTCTACCCGCTTCAAGCTCCTCCATAGTAATTTCCATTTTCATCCTAATCCACATGTCCAATCCCTGTCTTCGGGGACAATTACAACATCTTAATAACAGAATGTCATAAATAAAGATTTATTAATTTAAAAAAAATCATTAAAACCAAGCGGATTGATTGATATCAACTAAAGTCCTGAAATGGATTGTGACCGTGCTTATGCTACTGGATATACAATGCGTGCGGATTTTGACGATGGAGATTTCCCTGGAATTACAATCTTCAATCAGCCATAAAGAGATTAATTGTCACTCAAACAATCAATTTCTTTCGTCAGTTGACGAATGAAAGAAACTCTTGAATGTTGATCTTGATTCTGAGGACCTGGAAGACAATGGGATACCAGCTGGGGCGTTCATACGGTCAGCATTGGGAAGAGTACTATAAGGCAGGAGATGTCGTCCCACTAAAGACTATAGTTTACGATTCCAGCCCTACAGAAATAAGAGGATCCTCTCTCTCCCTGGCAGAAGGGCCCGCAGACCCTAACGACAGTAGGGCTATGGTATACGGTCCTAAGTCCGCGAGGCCGACCTAAGCCCCGGTAGTAAATTCCACTAATTAAGCCCCCTTCTCTCCCCCCCCCCCACCCCAGGCCACCCGTAAATGGCTCCTGATGCTAAGTGAAGAGGATATTAGTAGTCGTCCGACCGCCGAGGCTGTCTCTCTCCGCACCCTAAATTCTGAGGAGGGACGTCTGGAGGAAGGGTCGAGTGAGAGCTACTCCTCTACATCTGTGACTCTGGGAAGCGGATAGAACCCCCCCCTTGAATTTACGAAGGCCGACCACACTTTTAAGGATTACTTAAATTTCTACGAGTGGACATTACTCCTTTTTATTTCAGACTTCCGTAATGCAATTTCATGGTTTCACTGAAATCATAATGAATAAATTTAAATGTTTATATATTGTCTTTAAATATTTTGATACATTTTCGATTATTTTTTCCGTAATAAAAAAAAATCAATAGGTAATTATAAAATCATGATTTTTGATGACTTATCTGATTTCATAGGTTCTGAGTTCACCAACAGTTCTGGAAATTCGGTCTAAAATAATGAAAAAAAAAAATTAATATTTTGTAGACAGGCTTGTGAAAGTTCTTCTAAAAATTTTACTTATGAACAAAAAGAGCAGGTCGCTAAAAAATTTATAAAGTATTCACATAGGCTTCCTCCATCCCTTGATTCTTCTGCCGGACTTGATGATGTCGAAAAGACTTTCGTTCATCCTGTGATGGCTTCTTCAGTCCGTAATGGAGAATGGGAGTAATTACAGAGACAGGGGGCTTTTAATCTTACTATTATCATTTTTTTTTTTTTTTAATTGGGTGATAATGTGTCGAAATAATTGACTATGTTTTTCATGAAATCCTTAATAGGTATTAGTGTTGGAGAAAAGTAAATTTAATTCGCACAACGGTGGAAAAACGCTTTGTAAATGATCGAGTTTTAACATACTATCATACGAAAGGGATTATGNCTGGAATCGATCCTGGATCTCCTGCTATCCGGGCCGGTGCACTTGCCAGTTATGCTACCAGGACGCGTTAGTTGTCTCATTCTATTCCCTCTACACTAGCAAGAGCCTAACCCACGAGAAAGGCGAGAACAAATAGCTTTACAATGTCAGCTCCTTTGAGTACAAGACGAAGTTCTCGCATTTCTCGTGGATTAGGCTCTTGCTAGTGTAAAGGGAATAAATAGAATGAGACAACTAACGCGTCCTGGTAGCATAAGTGGTAAATGCACCTGCCCGGATTGCAGGGGATCCAGGTTCGATTCCTGGCTGGGACAGATAGATTATTTCATTCCCTCTCGTTAATTGTTTAATTGACTATGTTTTTCATGAAATCCCTAATTGGTATTAGTGTTAGAGTAAAGTAAGTTTAATTCACACAATGGTGGAAAAACGCTTTGTAAATGATCGAGTTTGAACATACAATCATACAAAAGGGATTATGGCTTATTGCACCTCGGTTTAGTCGAAATTGGGGCCCTATACTTAAACCAATAAAATCACTACCTCATTTCATTCCCTTTTAAATGAGTAAAAAAAAAAAAAAAAAAGTTATCCAATCTTAAGCATTCGGAGATTTGCCTATATCCCTTGTTCAAATCGCCGGACAGGAAAAGTCCTCCCAAAAATACAACAATTAAAGTATCCAAGAGCGAAATTAAACCTCACGTGATTAGGATTGGTAAAATTAGCAGTTATACCTAATTAAAGGTAATAACAAACAGGGCTGACTGAGATAAGCCTGTGTCTTTTGGGGATGGGGTGGGGGAAGGGCGGGCAGAAGCGTCGGAGAACGAGGAAGAACCCCTAAGGACATTAAAACCTGCGCGCCCTATCAGGGTGGAGCGAGGGCGCTATAAAGAAATAAGATAACCTTACAAAACTGGCCCTAACCGACCCTTGCATAAAAGGGTTGAAGTCTACCTCGAACGCACACCGAGGAATATCTCCAGATTAGGGCAGGCGATATTGGAGCCTTATATGAATATTAATTTGCATGTAAGAGTTTTTGCTATTTTTTTTTGTTCCCCCGCCGGACTGGCGGGGATAACTAAAAAAAAAAAAATCCTATTATTTTTAGTGGGGCGATTACAACCAGCCGTTTAGGTCAGGAAGCTCTCCCTTCCTATTTAGGTGTAATTAGAAGCCAAGGGGTGGGAAGGGTCTATAAAAATATGCTGATGGCCTTTATTATGGAAAAGCTTAGTAGGTGTTGGGGCTTCATATTGATGCTCGTTCATTGAGTAAACCCATCGTCGGGGCGTGGGCAAAAAACGATTTGCTGTTTTAATAAAATAGAAGATCCATTCTGACACCCTCCCTCCTCATAACAGGAATTATCTCCATATTCCCTTGGGAGCTTTAACTTGATTAATTTTACCTATTGTTAACGGCTAGAATAAATTGTCCAGCTTTAAGGTTTTTTCCTTGGTGCAGATAAAATTATGTTCGAAACCGTGATATTCCTTTGACCTGAAATATATTTCATAATAATACTTTTAAATTTATTCCTTTCCTCATTCATGACCAAGTTTATTTGAGAATTAGATGAATAGTGATTTCTAATGTTCGTTTACTGTGGTCGCAAGCATGTGTGATATAATAGTGTTTTTCTTGTTCAGGAGGGGAGAGGTTGAAATCTTAAAATTTTGGCCATATTTGTTCGTTTAAAAAATTGTAAATTTGTTGTCCGTAACAGAAATGGGAATTTAAAAAAAAAAAGGTATATGTGTTGAGATTTAGATTTGTAAGGATATATCTGAAAAATATCAATGGTTATAAAAATAAATATGAAGCAGAAAGTGCTGTTGAGGGAGAAAGGGGTCTAAATGTAAAATATTGTGATTTTTGGTGGTTATTTTCCACTTCTTATCGAATTTGTAAGCAATAATTTTCTACTTAGTGTTTATATGACATTTTCTTCTATGTGTTTATATCATGAGTTGCTAACATGGACTTGTCATCAATTAAGTCTCCTTTAAGAATCCAGGGTTTCATCGCTGGTATGCTTGAAACGTAAGAAATTTCCAGGAGTGGAGCCATTTTGAGTCCTGAGGTCCTACAAATAACATGGAAAAGGTTCATGGTGCTCGTCTTATACGCAACTGTGAAATGTATTCGGTTATTTTTGAAAATTTCTTTGTTTTCCTTTAAAAAAGAGGTATACATTTTTTGAAAATACTACCAATTAATAATTTAATTATTTAATGATTATGACTTTGATTTAACTTATATATATTTATATTTGAGGTGTAGCTGCTATAGTGCTCAATACATATAGATATATGCATCATTTGAAAGCAGCTGGATAAATAGGGTATGTAGTGATTGATCTATTCTAAAACTCTTAGTTGATTTTGAATGACCATTCTTTAGTTTATGTGGGAGGCCTCAAAAGAATTTGAAAAATCGTCAGCACTTACTACAAATTACTGTTGCTCAACAATGTACTGTCACTAGTTCCTGCCACGAACAGCCCGATGCTCTAGGATATGTGATCTGACACGGAAATTGTCTCGAACCCGGGGGCCCCTGGCGAGCTGTTTTTATAACCCCATAGAACGTTCTAGACGGGCCTAGATGAATCAAGAACCTTTTTATTTTTATTTTTTAAGTGGAGTCTTGAGGAAGCAGATGGCCACCTTCTATTAGCCCATTTCCTTACTGGACCTATCACACCGTGCTTTCCCAGGCTTTAACTGTACTTTTAATTATTAATTAATTCTTAAAATAATCATAATGTACTCTATTGTGAAAAAAATAAAATAAGTACTTATTGAAATCAAATATACACAAAAAATAAAAATATAATAAGGTCAAATTATATTACAAAAGAACATTGAGATGCTAAGCTAAATAGTGTTACAACAGATGACACTAAACCTTCTTCCTGCTTTTTTTTTTTTACATTCCAATAAATTGCTATGTTTTTAATAGAGTTTCTTCTGTTTATGAGATTAAAGGACAAACCCAAAGCCGTAATGTTTACCTTGTGTAGAGTTTTATTTTCGCTTTTGAAATATAAATTTTTTCACTAAATGTCAATAAAACATTCAGTTGAACACTTGACTGTGGTCAAGATGTGGAACCACAAATATATAAATAAAGGGGGAACATGGAATGTCAGCAAACAGTGGAACGCCGGGGAAATAAAACATTTTTTCCAGTGTTCTTCCCAAATACGTGAAACTGAGTATAAATATTTGACAAAGGAAAAAATACTTCATCCCCTTTTTGTATCATCTTTTCTCTTGCAAAAAGGGTTGATAAAATTTCATAAATCGCTTTAGTGGAACATTTATTTATTGTATCTAAGTTGGGCTTGCGTACGATCATGATAAGAAGCTCTTAGCGAATTATTCAAAGATTTTTCTTCTCATTGTGCATGTCATATTAATTTAAATAAAAAAATTAATACGTCAAAAAATTTGTAAATTTTCTTAACCTTATTATAAGAGAAGTGTAAAAATTATGAATAAAAGTATTTATAGAATCTTTGCTTTCGGGATAATGTTTTTAGCTCCTTTCGGCAATTTCCAAACGAGTGTACATGTCGAGGTTGTTACATATGACAGATGTTTCGAAAATGTACATTTTTTTCTCAGACCCTAACTATTATTCACAAAACACACACACACACACACACACACACACACACACAAATATATATATAAACATTTAATGACTACCCGTTGTATGTTGTTAGTGAGCGTGTCTGGAATTCTTAAGGTACTGGGTTCGTATTCAGGTTCTCTCTAATCTGAACTATTAGTAACAAAGTTATCCATAAGGGTTCGCTTTAAGTCTGGGTGGAAGGTTAGCACGAAAGAGCCGATGGCACATTCCCAATTAATGAAAACCGTCAGTATAAAGGTGAGTAACTCATTTGAGATAACCTCTGCAAAATCACAGGTCCTCCAAGGTTAGTGGGATTTGGGTGCAGGACTTATCTCTCTGCGCTATAAAAAACTACCTGAATTGCATTGGAATGTGTGTATAACAGGAATAAATCTTTAAGGTCTGGCCAAGCGTACATAAGTGTGTACTTGGCTGTCAATATTCTACAGGTCAGTTTAAATTTTTTTGCAACAAAATTTGACATTTTACTTTCATGTGAGAATAACAGACAGTTCCTAATGACTAAAATAGGTCGAGAGGGTTGTGGGCCTTAAAGGGAAATCGAATATTAAAAATATTATTGTAAATTGCATTACAAACCAAATTTGTAAAACATAATAGGTGCATTTCGAACATAAATTATTATTAATAAGAAGATTATTGAAGTATGTAAATAAAAGATTTGTTCGGATCACAACTTTAAAAATATATAAGCTATTTAATTCGATTTTTGTAATTCTTTTTGTTGATCGTTAAGTATATTTGTTTTTAATTGTAATCGAATAAGGAGAATAGCCTCTATAATTGTTATTCTAAAAATAATTGGCTCAGTCATGAAAATGGGATTTTGGTGACACGACGTCCCCTCTCGCCTTCATGATAGCCCTTACAATTTAAGCCCAAACGTTGGCAGATAATTTAAAAAATACACATTTCTTAAATTTGTATTTTTTTGGATCAGTCTTGACCGAACCCCAACAAAAAACATCTAATAATAATATCCACAGTCCAAAAAAACTCTCTATTTGAACAATATTCTATAAATATACATGTATTAAATTTAAAAATATGTTCTTGGATCCTACGTATGAAAATATAAAAATATGATCTGGTAAAAATGATATATTTACATAAATATTTTATTCACAGACATCTGAACCAAGCGTTCAAAGAAAAACAAATTTTAACTTAATATATCTTAATTTTTTGCAGTCTGTTAATAAACATCTTGAAATTTGATGACAGAGAGGTATGTAAAAAAAATTAAAGTATGAGTATAAAAAAAAAAAAAAAAAATCAACATGCAGGGAGTAAAGGGCCCATTGACCCACTCTTAATAAGTTTAGTCATTAAGACCCAGGAGGTCACAAGGCCATTTCCGCTTTAGTCGCCGGAGAGGATTGTAAGGATCGGATTGGATTGTAAGGATTGGAGTCCAACGACAGGGATTGGGCATATGGATTAGGATGAAACAAATTGGACGAAGTAAATTCAGAGAAAATATATTTAAAAGTTAAGTTTCTTTTCAAAACTGATGTATGAGTTCGAGGAAAGAGGGAGTTTACAAGTAGAGTAATTTAAAAATCGTCAAAATTTTCTCTATTGTTGGAGTTACACAAAAAACATTTTAAAACATATTACAATAAAACTTATTTAGTAATGTAAATATAAAGGTTAAGCGTTCCACCCTTTTACTTTAAAGGCAGCTTAGGATAGCATTTGATATTTTATATTTTACATATGTGCCTTTTGCATCTTGTAAGGTGAAAAATTAATTTAATCCTATCTTTTTACATTGGCACCAGGGTAGCTCATGGATTCCGTTCGGGTCTTACAAACTGCGGTTTCAAATCCCACCCAGAGCAATTTTTTACCTATAAATATATGCTTGTCCTGAGTGATGGATGTGCGAAACGGGGTGGCAACATGTAGATAGTCTCTCTCTCGCTCTCTCTCTCTCTCTCTCTCTCTCCATGACTCTAAGTCTAAGAAAGGGATGCTAACACTTAAAAAAAAAAAAAAAAATCTTATCCTTCTGAATTTTTTAGTGAAACATCATGTACACGCTGAGAGGGAAGTAAAGGTGAAAATTGAAATTGCTAGTTTTAGAGAGAATCGAGCAACTAAATATGCCTTTTTTTTTTTTTTTTTTTTNGGATATTATTATATTCATAGTGTTATTATGTTATTTCAAAACATTGTAGTCACACATAGCTATTATGGCTGATATATTAAAACCTATATTCACAATTTTTTTTTTTTTGCTGGGTTAGCCTCCCTTGCAACCACTAAGGGTCATTGGAGGGAGGGGCTATCTACAGGTTGCCACCCCATTTTAAACACCCATGGCTCAGGACAAGCTTCTATATTATAAATAAAAGATTGACCTGGGCGGGATTTGAACCCGCGGCGTCAGGATTGCGAGACCCGAAAAAAAAAAAGCCTTTTGTTTAGAAACAAAGCAGATTTCCTTAGAGGATCCGAAGGCCCGGATGAGGTGCTGACAGAAGGGCGAGGAGGAAGGGCTAAAAAGGTTACGCCTATTAGGGTGTAGAGTCAGGTAGTGTTGGTGTCAAGAGGTGCTCACATGTGATTATGTTCGTTTCCAGAGCTGCTGGCTCTCGTGCGGGGATAACCCGCTACAGCATGCCCCTCCCCCCTTCGGTAATTTTATCACACATATCAAAATTATGGGGGTGTAACAACGCCAGATATCATTAATGCGAGGGAAATTTTCCCCTCCCATTCCCGCCAAGTCACAACACTCTAAGAATTAATCCCCCTGACAGGTGGTACATGTTTACAGACTGGATAGAATTTTTGAAAATAATCTAAGAAATCCTTTTCAAAATTGGATTAATTAAAAAAAAAAACAGTCGCACAAATGCTTTAGAATATTTAGAATATGTACTCCAAGATCTCTGTGATATTTGAAACTCAAATAAAATTGAGAAGATTTGAAATTTTTTTATTTATTTTTTTTTTTATTTGAGTGTTAGCCTTCCATATAACCACTTAGGGTCATGGAGGAAGGGGCTATCTACAGGTTGCCACCCCATTTTAAACACCGATGGCTCAGGACAAGCTTCTATATTATAAATAAAAGATTGACCTGGGCGGGATTTGAACCCGCGGCGTCTGGATTGCGAGACCCGTACGGATCCCCTGAGCTAGCCTGGCGCCACTAAGATTTGAAATTGAATCTAAAAATAAGTGTGTTTTTAATTGTACATTAAACATTATTTTTCCATAAAAATACTAAAAAGGGAATGAGTACGCTTATGCAGCTTCTCCGTGGTGATTTTTTATGATCACAGTATTACATTCCAGTGGCATATTCTATGAATAAATTTTGTAAAATAAATTAAGCTTTTGACATTGTTTCGATAAAGCGAAAATTAAGAAATAAACTATTATTCATTTATCCTACTTAGTAGCCACAAAAGTTAATGGAAATCAAAGCACATACCATACACGTATAATCATCACACATAAATGAAACATATAACTTATTACATTTGGCAAGCAAAACAATAATAANGCTTCTTGTGCAGTTCATCGCAGGCTGGCGGGGGCTAGACACAATTAATCATTGTGACAGATTACTGAGTGAGTTATCACACTCTCAAGGGTTTTATCACTTCAGGAAACTGCAATCGTTCTAAATTCAAATAAAATTCCTTTCCGAAAAAAACAAAAACAATACTGCTTATCGAAATTCTAGTTCTTTTTTTTTCGACTAAAACCCCATTCCTCTTGACAAAATGGAATACTTTAGACACACTCATTATTAAACATTAATTATACATTTCAGTTATACATTTGAATGGATTCGTTAAAGGAAATTTATGATAGTTTTGGAAATTTATATATATATATATCTAAATGGTTATATTATGACTACCAATGAATATAGAACTATCATACCTTCTATTATCCCTCTTCATTGGTTTCTGCAAGCCATCTTCTGTTGGCTAGCGCTTTCGGACATTGTCCATCTTCTTGGCCGATTACATGTGTTCACTGTCACTGTCTGTCTTCAACTGAATACAGACAGTGACAGTGTACACATGTATTCGGCCTCGGAGATGGACAATGTCGGAAAGCGCTCGCCATCAGAAGATCATTTGCAGAAACCAATGAAGACGGATAATAGAAGGTATGATAGTTATATATTCATTAGTGAACTGACGTTGTTTGGTGTGATTAATAAATTATTATATAGATAGCGTTACCTGATTATTATTAGGGCAAAACTTGATTATTATTTAACTGCATATATACACTTATATTTACTGTTAAACACTTGGGAAGTAAATGGTGTGTGGACCAGACCAGTACGGGAAGGGGCCCATTGATTGACGCCTGATGCTTCCTTTGTCTGAGAAGGAATAAGAATTATTTTTAATTTTAAGAATACTTAAAAATCCTATTCGTAAATATTTTTCTAAAGCTATAATGTATTTCCTTGCATTTACCAGTAGAAAGAGAATTAATAAACATATATTTGGACATGTTGTCCTGCGGGTTCGAGTCCCATCCTGATAAATTTTATTTTTTGATATAAAGGCCTGTCCAGTACCATTAGTGTTTAGAATATAGAGTCTATCTATCTGTAGATAGATCTGTAGTATCCCCTCTCTACATGGTACCAAATATTGCAAAAAGGTAAAGAAAACTTTCATAAATTATATTCCTACTGCTATAATTTAGTTTTTAATAATATGTATAGATTTAAGTAAAATATTATGTTTTAATAATAATTAGATATTGTAAAATCTTTATTTAATTCTCATAGGTAATATCAATTGTCTGGGCCTTTATTTATTTTTTAGGTCTTATTCTTAGGTTTTGGAGGTTATGTTTATTCATTAGTTGATTTGATTATTTAAAGAAATTAATTTAATTTTCAATTTTGTTTCATTGCTTGAAATATTCCTATACTTCAGCCATATCAGAATTATTAAATTGTATTAAAATATTTCTGGAACATGTAAAAACATAAAATGGATGAAAATATTAATACTGAGAGTTCTAGATTAACTTTTTTAAATCTAATAAATTTGAGGTTACCATACACATGTTATTCCTGAGAGCCGTATTTACCCCTAGATTATCTTTTCAATTCTTGTGTTATAATCAGGAACCAAACAGGGGTTGAGTTTTACCCTTATGGTCTGGTTTGGACACCTCAATCTCACTCTTTAAACCCTCAGCTGGTAAAGGAAAATGTAGGGCTTTAAAAATATATATTTCACAGAAATTGTAAATTTTTTTTTTAAATGACCCTTCCTGCAAAGCACTGCTTTGGACTAAATATTATCAAAAGCTCCGACTTCATTAAGCTTTATGATGAAAGAGAAGGGAAGAAAAAAAATTGCCTGTCGGTTCTCACCCTCACCCAAGGGTGTAATCTCCGCTAGGGCACGGAATTTTATCTGTAACAAAAAGGGATTTATTCGTTAAAAAGCCAACTTGTTCCGAAAAATAACGACACCGTTAAAATAATGAGCCAGCCTCTGGGAGCATTAAAACCCCCCCTACCCCTTCCGGGGAATAAAATTAGTCCTGCCCTTCAGAAATTTAGTGCCCTCATTAGTATCATAAACATATCCGAGTTTTGTGAAATCCGCTGATAATTATCTCTGTAAAAACACATTGAGTTTTATCGTGGGTCGTAAATCGCAGGAAGTGGGTTCGTACAGGATACAATAGTGCAATTCGCTCAACAATATGCCGACGAAATGGAGTACAATTTTGAAATCAAATTGTATCCTTACTCGGGAATCATACACAAAATAAGTGTGCTTTTTAAAAAATTTGTTTTATTTTTCTTTTTTACGATATTTTTTTTTCATTTTAGCGAATTTCTTAGGAATGCTACTATTAAGATTGTTCATATGATTGCTTTTTTTTTTTCAAAATATTATCGATATTTTTTGCAATTCTGTCCTCAGGGTATTATATATCTGTGTGTGTGTCAACGCTATACATGGCCACAGTTTTCATTTTTTTCTAAATTTGTCATTTAATTACTTGTAAATGTAACTTCAAAGGCTGATTCCAGAATAGTTCAACGGACCAATAGGAATTGTTATTAACTGAAATTATTGGTATGACTTAAATAAGATTTTTTGATGTAACGGGTGTAAGGTTAAATTTCGATTAATTAAATTCATTAAAGGAAATGTTTTAGGAGTTGCACAGAAAATTAAAAATAAAATTAAAGTGGGGTGTATTTGAAATATAAATTTTAATTTACCAGTCTACAGATCTCAATGTGTTGTTCTCCGTAATGAAAATTAGCATATCGCTTCATGGCATAAAAGGTGAGATGGAGATGGTTATTGAGTAACATAGGACGAATAGAGAAAGGAAGTACTTGAAATGTCGATTGAGAGTAAAATAATAATTATTTTTCGTTGCAGAATGCGTAGTATTTAATTTAGAGTATTGAAACTCAAAAAAGATTTGCTTATTGATAAAAGACATATTCCATAAGTGTGGGGGGGTTATATAAAATGGAACGATTAGATAAAGATATTCGTTTACTACGATGCTGGGAAATTCGCTTAGTTATAAATAAGATAAGTCATAAAAATGAAGTAATAATGTTGAACAAGAGAGTCCGACTTTTGTGGGCAAATGTGGTAATTTTTTTTTTTTTTTTTTTTTTTTTTTTTTTTTTTTTTTTTTTTT
>KZ807761.1:301811-332973 GCA_000696205.2 Oncopeltus fasciatus | reverse complement strand
AGCAACTACTATCGACGAACCATCAGAGAAGCCATCGAAATAACCAAGAATCCGAAAAATATCAACAGAGAAGACGGATACAGATTGAGCAAAAACTGGAAACCAGCGCTAATTGACAAGAGGATCCAACCAATCAGTGACCAGCTACCTGACTACTCCAGAGACCAGCCACCAGAACACAGTATCAACCAATGGGAAGGCAGACTTCGCCCAAGGACAAGACCGCGCCGGGATTATACACCACCTGGTGTATAAAACATGGTAAATATATACCATCTGGATTTTTTAAAAATCTCTCTACAACTCTCATTCTCTTTTCAGCCCTGAAGAAGCCATCACATGATGTGCGAAAGCTCGGCAAATAAGAACAATTTGACTCGGTCCAACCCGGAAGATGAAATGGTAAATACATCTGACGACCGACGAAGCCTACGTGAACATACTGTGTATTAACAATTTACATTTGTATTTTTTTTTTAAATCATGGGATTGACAAAAAATAAATACCTAAGAGTTATAAAAAAAAAAAAAAAAAAAAGTCTTATCAAATAAGATCTGTTACCAAAAAAGTGGCTTGCTTGTTTTTGTTTTTTTTATAACCTTGCATATTAAATTCTGTTAAAAATAAATAAAAACATGTTTTAATTTGATTACAATGAATAATAGAAAAAAAAAATGACATTAACGAAAGTCACATGAGGAGAGAAGGTGGCCAGTGACACCACTCTCAAATTATTTACAGACTATGTCCCCAGGAGGTCACGGGGCCATCTTTGTTTGAGTCAACAGGGAGGGTTGTAGTTGGAAGACAAGGTCTGTGCTAGTGAATTAGGATGGAATGGCAGTTTACTGTGGAAAAGGCTGAAGCAGGAAGAAATTAGATCCTGAACAAAAGGAATATTAAAATTGTGGTGAAGAGAGAAATTGTATACGTAATAGGAGAGCATTTGCAATTATTCTCAGGGTTTTGGATTTAAAGGACTGGATTCTTTGGATGTTGGAAGGCTGGAAGGCTTGGGGGCACCCCAGATTTCTAGTCCGTAAGTCCAGATTGGTCGTAATAAGGTTTTGTAGAGCGTCAGTTTGTTTTCAGTCGTAAGATTGGAGTTCTTATTTATGAGTCTGTATAGAAGTCCATATCGCCGATTGAGTTCTTTTCTTGTCTATTAATTTTAGTATGTTCTCCCCATGTAAGTCGTGGGTCAAGATGGAACCCAAGGTAATGAATGGAATTTGAATGTGGTAAAGGAATATTGTAAATTTCACAATTTCATGGAAGTCTTTTTTCCTCAGTTGGAAATTAACTTGAACACATTTTGCATCATTGATTTTTATTCTCCATTTGCCACACCATTGTTTGATTTTTTCGAGGTGATCTTGTAGGTTTTAGAAGCAGTTTTAGGATCGGGATGGGAGGATAGGATAGCTTTGTCGTCCGCAAATAGAGCTAAGAGGGTACTTGGATGGGTAGTGATGTCAGCAGTGTACAGGATGAATAGGATAGGTCCAAGTACATTACCTTGAGGAACTCCCACTTCCACTTGGTAGAAATGGGAGTAATTTAATCCTGGCCGAACTCTTAAGAAACGGTTGGATAAATAAGACTTGAGGATAAGGTAAGTGTTATTAGGAAGTATGGATTTCAGTTTCAACAGGAGTCCACTGTGCCAGACTCTATCAAATGCCTTGGAAACATCTAAAAAAGCTCCTGGGCAGTACTCTGAATTCAAGGGAAGAGGAAATGTAGTCTATGATGCGAAACACCTGCTGGGCAGTGGAATGCTTACGTCGGAAGCCAAACTGATGATTTGGGAGGATATTGTTCAATGGAAGGCATCATTCGTATTAACAGAATTTTTTTGAAAACCTTAGAAAATGAAAGAAGGAGACTTATAGGACGGTAGGATGAAGGATTGATTATGTGGTGGTTTTCCAGGTTTGGGAAATAATATTATGTCGTAATATTTCCAGAGGAGTGAGAAGTGTGTAGTTCAGAGTACAAAATTATAGATGTAGGTAAGGAATATAATTGCCTTCTTGGGAAGATAACGGAGAATTTGACCGGTGATTAAATCATATCCGGGTGATTGGAGCTTAGACAGACGAGAGATTATATACTTGACCTCGGAAGATGTTACTGTTTGAGTGGTAAAGACATAGGTAATGGCATGTCCAGAGACTCCTCAGTCTCCATGGTATTGGACAGGTCTAAGGGGTCTAAATGAGGAGTAAATGTTTGCTTGAGGTGCTGGGAAAACATTTAGGCTTTTTCTTTGTAAGAAGAAGCCCAGTAACCATCTTGTTGGTGCAAGGAGGTAGAAGCTTCATGGCTCTTAAAGATTCTGCGAGTAGCAATTCAGAGGGATTTGTCTCTTGCTGAGAGGGAAGACAGATGGGCATTGAGAGCCTCATTTCATAAAGCACCTAATTTTTGCTTTATGAGCCTGGAAAGCCTGGGGTGTCTAGCAGCGTTTCGCTATTATGAGCTTTTTAAGCGAATCTGGGAGTGGCTTTTGGGACTCAGAAAAGTATTTGGTAAATTTTGGTTTAAGATTAGCCATACATATGCATTGCTGAAGGTTTATGGTAAAGGAGTGTACAGCATCATCTAAATCGTCAGAGGTTTTCAGAGAAATTCCGAGTTCAAGAGACACTTCTATAAGAATTCTAAACAAGGTCCAGTCGACTGGACCATTAATGTGGGAGGGGGCAATTGTTTTGTGTTTTGAAATAGGGATCAAGGATAATGTAAGGAGGACTGGGCTGTGGTCAGAAGAGAGATTGTTTAAGGTAGAAGCAGAATAATTAAGAGGAGTAAGGTTTTTGTAGATGAAGAAGTCCAGGAAGGCGGTTTACGTCAGAGGGCCAATAAGTGGGAGAGGAAGGAGCAATTGTGGAGAGGTTTTAGGATGATACTGCATTATATAGAGATCGACCACGAGAGTTGGTCGTTCTCAATCCCCATTGCAAGTGTTACGCATTACAGTCTCCACTGGCAAGGGAACGGGGACTAAGTTCTTTGAGGAAAGTGGAATGCTTGTTCTAAATTAATTTAAATTTCAAGTTGACAATGGCATAAATTATGATCCTGTCATATATTGCATAAAAAACATTTAACTTATCGAAAATAGAGTTTTACTTGAAGTATGTGGTTGAGTGGATCCTTGTGTTTTATCATTTATAAAGCCAGATACTTTTTGGTTTCATATTTTATTTTCAATTATGATGAGTTTTTATTTAAACATAATTGGTTCAAGGATAATTAAAACACAAAATAGGAAATAATAATTTAATTACATAGAATTAATACACTTAAACATATTTTCTGCATTACAGTGTTTTGACTTCATATTCAAACAATTAAATGATTTTTAATATTGGCTAAAAAAAATTATTACTTGATAAATGTTGACTTAAGAAACAAAAATTTCCAAAATGGTATGTTAAACAATTAAAAATTAAATAAGCTCTTTAAGTTATTTGAAGTATTACAAAACAATGCGAACAATATTTTTTTTACAATTAAAATATATTACAAAGAATAAAAAAAATTAAAAGGAATCAATGCAACACCAATAAAATGTTTAATCTTTAATAATAAAAAAATATCATACAGGAGATTCGAATACGTTTTAATTATCTGTCATTAATAGTTAGCTCATCAATCCCCCAGTCCTCATAGCTATTGTCAGGCAGATATCGTCGTATGATGATGGGAATCTTGCGGTTTTTCAGCTCTTTCATAGCTATCTGTAATGGGTCAGTTTCCCCAGCTATTTCAACCATGACAGGAGCACACATGGCTATCTGAAGGGCCCTGGTCCCTAGTACTCTCGCCCTTTCATACCTGGAAGAAAAGGTAGTAAATATATTAATTTTTTTTTAAAATGGTTTTAACTAATTTTCCACACTTTTGGTTTAGAGCACTGTTGTCTTCATTTAATTGTATTTGCTCCAGCTCTAAAAATGTAATCCAAAAATTATATTTAAAATTTTAAAAAAATAATTCTATAAAAAGATCAATTCTTAAAGGAAAATAACAAGAAATTCTTTAATTTAGGCACAAATGCGCCGTGCAATACAGAATAAGCACCGAGGATTGCTGTCAAAAGGGGTTGTTTTTCTTCACAACTACTACACACAGCAAATGTGGCAAAAACCTCCCACAAATCTATAGAGTTGTCATACACTGTATGACAGTATTAAGTTTATTTAGATCTGAATTGAGAAATTTTGTTTGTCTTTTGCAGTTTATTTGCTTTAATACTCATATTTCTCTAGAATTTTAATATAAAGGCTTTATAAAAGAAAAAAAAATTGAAAGCATATTAAACCAAAGATAAATTTTAACCCATACATACATCTGTTTTAAAACCAAATTATTTTATACTAAAATGTCATGGAAGAAAGTGGCTAAAAAAAGAAAATCCCTCATGTTCAGCATACTTAATAGTCTTTGAAGACTATTAACCTAAAACTGCAAAAAACAAATAATTGTCACTCCAATTTTTTATTTATTCTTGAAGTGGTAGCTGCAATATTCTTCAAAATACTTAATTATATCACATTAATAAGAAATTTAGGCAATATCGCCATAATAACTTATGTGAAACTGAACTGAAAAAAAATACCCACTTGGTCATAAATCGAGTCGTAATTCGGTTCTGTTTTTGCACACCTCCAGCTCGGGAATCACCAACATTTAGGAGCTCTATATTCTCTCCTTCCTCCTAAAACAATAATAACACATATTTAAAAAGAACATTCTACTGCTTCTAAAAATAAATAAGAAACTAAAGGCTTTATATAAATAGGTTACAATTAATTCAATTATAAAAATTTTTGAAAATTATAAAGAACTCTTTCTTTCTTTATTACAATATTTTAATGACCTTATCCTTAAGAAAAATTGTAATATTCTCAGAGATTGAATTGAAATTAAGATTGAAGAATTAATTACTTGAGCAAATTCATTTATTGGTTAAGTAGCTTAAAAACCATGGAACAACCTTCACAACTCAGTTGCCTGATTTGCAAATTCTGATAGCTATTGAATAATTTTGCTGATAAAAAGCAATAAGCAGAATTAATAAATAATCCAAATTGTTTTATATTTCATAATTATTAAAGAAAATTAACAAGTATCTAAGAGTAAATAGCATAGTGAAAAATGAAAACAAAGCTTTGAAATTGAATGAAAGTGTATATTAAGAAATGATGTTATGAGGGGGCAACAAAACAACAATGTTTATTTAAAAAAAGGAAGGAATGTAGCTGTTGTTCTCATGACAGATTTTCTGAACTTTTTTTTTTTTTAATACTTCCTCTGATCCTAAATAATAATAAATGCCAAAAACAATAGTCACAATAACACACACACACATAGGTGTGGGTGCATCAACACGCATGTGTATGTATGTGCCTGTCTGTCATCAATCTACAGGCCACCATTTTCAGTTCTCTTAATGAAATTTGGCATGTAGCTGTAAAAGGCAAACTATTTTTATTAAGTATAATTCTACTTATAAGAGAGGGGATTACCTGTAATGTCAAGTGCGAGTATAAACTTATTTTGTTAAGTAGCAGGCTTAATATATGGCTTAGAGTAATGAAACTCAACACAGATCCATTCATAATAGAAATATTTTAGGAGTTACAAAGTAAAATTGAACAAATAGGATTCAGTGTTTACCTGAATCATAAATTTTAATTTAGCTACGACCTTGAAGCTGAAATTAGCTGTTTTCCTAATGATTTTTTTTTTTTATGTATATTACTTTAAAATGTAAAATGAAATGATGAGTTCATCATTGAACAAAAATTGGATGTATACAAGTGGGAGTATAAAATGTTTTTTTTTTTTTGCTGCAACAGGCATAATATTTAGTTCAGAGCAATGAAACAAAACAGATTTGTTATAGATAAGAGATATATTCTATTACAGTAGAAGATTATTATACAGGTGATTATATAAATCATTTATTATAAAATCTATTATAGTAAAATTAAGAACAGTTAGCAGCCTCTTCCCCACCTCCCAGACTAATGGGAAAAGAGTATTAACAGGCCAGTCAAGAAAGTTCAGTATAACATGTTAAGAGATGTTATACTGAAAAAAAAAAAAAAAAAACATTTTTCAACCAAATATTTGTATTATTATTTATTTTATATCATATACAATTGATACTCAAAGTATAGTTCATTGCTAGATACTGTCATTAACAAATTGCTTGATCACAAACTGACACCATTCCTTGGGATGGCTGTCAAAGAACTCTTGGACAACACTTTAAACTTCGAAAAATTATCAAATTTTTTTCCTTTAAGAAAATTGGCCATGGATTGAAACAAGTATTAATGGTGCATGTGGCATCCATGAACCCATGAAGTCCTCTAAATATTTCTTTGGCTCTGCGGAAAGTGTGAGGATGAGCATTATCTTTATATTCATCACGAATATTTAAGTCGTGATGAAGGGTAGAATTGGACACATTATATGGAGCATTAGCAATTATTCTGAAAATTTTGGACTGGAAGGATTATATTTGTTGGATATTGGAAGGCTTAGCGGGACCCCACAGTCCTGCACCGTAGATCCAGATTGGTCGTATTATGGTCTTGTAGAGGGCCAGTGTGTTTTCTAATGTGAGCTTTGAGCACCTATTTTTAAGGCTGTATAAAAGTGAGTTCGTGGCATCTGTTGAGTTCTTGTCACTTGATATAAATATGTCTATTCCAGTTGAGTTGTGAGTCAAGGTGGAACCCAAGATAATGGACTGAATCGGAGAGAGAGGTATAGGGATGTTATTGTATGCAACATAACCAGGAGAATCTTTTCTTAGTTGAAAATTTACATGTATGCATTTGGACTAATTTATTTTAATTCTCCATTTGTTATACCACTGCTGAATAGCATAAAGAGTGTTTTTTAAAATGTTAGAAGCGGTTTTGAAATCAGGATGGGAGGAGAGGATCATTTTGTCATCTGCAAAGAGGGCTAAAAGAGTAATAGGATGTCTGCTGTATAAAGGATCCAAGCACATTGCCCTGTGGGACAACAGCTTTCACAGGGTAGTGTTCTGAGTAATCTGATCCTTGCCGGACCCTAAAGAAACAGTTAGAAAGATAAGATTTGAGGATAATAAATAAAGATAAGATTTAGGTAGAAATAATAGTTGGAAATATGGACTTCAGCTTATATAAAAGACCAGTTGCCATACTCGGTCAAATGCTTAAGTGATGTCTAGGAATGCACCAGGACAAAATTATTTTCGCTCGAGGGAAGAGGAAATAAAGTCTACAACGCGAAACACCTGCTGGACAGTAGAATGATGGGATCGGAAGCCTGACTGCTGATTAAGAATCAGGATGGGAGGAGAGGATCTTTAAGGAAGTTATTATAGGTTTTATTTGTTTTAAAAGAACTTTTTCAAATAACTTAGATAGTAAAGAAAGAAGGCTAATTGGTCAATAGGATAATGTGTTTGAAGAAGGTTTACCAGGTTTGAGAAATAGGATTATTTCAGAAAATTTTCAGAGAAGTAGAAAATGGGTGGTTCGTAGGATACAATTATAGAGGTAAGTGAGGAAAATAATTGCTTTTTGGGTATTAGCCCATTTGAAGTATTAACCCAGTGATAAGGTCTTAGCCAGGTGCTTTGCGCTTAGGCAGATGGTTAATAATGTACTTGACCTCAGAAGGTGTCACTGCCTTAATCAGTAAGGACAATGGTAATGGTGTGTCCAGTGACTCCTCAACCTCCGCCGTGTTATTGGACAAGTTATCGGGATCTTGATGAGGGGTGAATGTTTGCTTTAGATGCTGGGCAAACATTTGGGCCTTGCCTTTGTCGGAAGAGGCCCTGGGACCATCTCCTCGACAGCAAGGAGGCAAAGGTTTTCATGATACTCAGAATCCTGGGATTCGTCTGCTGGGAGTAGCAGTCCAGAGGGTTTGTCTGCTTTTGAAAGGCTAGACAGTTAGGCATTAAATGCCTTATTTCATAAAGCACCTAGTTTTTGCTTTATGAGACGAGATAGCTGGTTGAACATCAGATCTGAGGGATGCCTGTACCTCTGGAACATGGCTCGAGCTAGACGCTTAGCCTGTATGAGGTTTTTAATGTAATCAGGGAGGGGTTCAACTGAATTTACAGTGGGGGTTTTATGTTAGCCTTTAAATGACATTGCTGAATCTTCATAGTAAAGAACTGGACACCATGATACAGCTCTTCAGAGGTTTTTTAGGAGATTCAGAGGTCAAGTGACTTTTAAAAGAGTTCTAAAAAGTGGCCAGTCAATGGGACCACTTATTAAGGTTGGTGGCTATTGTTTAGGGATAGGGTGTGAGAAATAGTGTAAAGAGGACAGGGTTGTGGTCTATTTTTTGGGGTGATCCTCGGGATGTATCGAGCTGTAATTGCACTCACATGTCACTGACACTTAACTGCAAATGTATGTAGATTTTGAGATCTCAGTTCTTCCTACAACTTGTATAACATAGTTGGAAAGATGGAGCGCTATATAGAGGTGTGTACTCCTCACTGGCTACACCGCTACTAATAGATAGATTAACAATAAATTTCGGACCATATTTTAGCTTTTACATATGACTTATATAATCAAAGTAATTTTTTTATGTCACTTTATGGAACCTATACCTACAGTGTGAATAGCTTGATTTCCTCACAGGAAATCTACTATACATATATACACAGGTATTGGACTCTAATATAATGGAAAGTTAATATTTCTTTAATAATATGAAAACAATTAAAATTATCAGAATTCAAAATTTACACTAATATATTTACATTATTATATCACTATTGCATGAAAAGGACAACATAACTTTTAATAAAATATTGATGAAATTAAAATAAGAATTTTTTTTAATGAATTTATAAGAACTTAATGTGTTTTATTTTAAGAAAAGTACTGGACAAAATTGATATGAAATTAGAACTAAACACCCTTAAAAAGCAAGTCAAAACGTGCAAAAAAGAGAAACTAAGTAACAAAGACAGCTTAACTGGAGTTTCTTTTTCTTTGTAGGCATATTTTATAGTATGAGAAAATATATTACTATATTTTTACAATTAATTATGTAATTTCTTCTTTTTATTGAACTATGGAGGAAATAAGAGTTATCATACCTTCTATTATCCGTCTTCATTGGTTTCTGCAAATCATCTTCTGTTGGCGAGCGCTTTCGGACATTGTCCATCTTCTGGCCGAATACATGCGTTCACTGTCACTGTCTGTATTCAACTCTTGAATACTGAGAAGGTATGATAGTTCTATATTCATTGGTAGTGAATATAGAATGTTGAATATAGACAGTGACAGTGAACGCATGTATTCTACGAGAAGATGGACAATGTCCGAAAGCGCTCGCCAACAGATGGTTTGCAGAAACCAATGAAGACGGATAATAGAAAGTATGATAGTTCTATATTCATTAGTGGTGGAAATAACCTTTTAGAAATAAGAGTTGATTATACCTCTTGTTGATCAATGTCCTCTAGGTCTGCATCATCATCAACTTCATCAAAATCTTCACCAACACTGAAATAAACAATTTTTAGTCAATAAACTTTTTAAAGGAAACTGAAAATAAATGTATTTAAATGTGGTGCTTAAATTCATCAAATACATGCAATTTCTGTAGAGGTTACCTACTCCATTCATATATCTAGTTCTTAGGTAAATTATTCCAAACAGAGGGAAAAATATTCAGAAAATTTTTTTCATAAGTGCAAAGATAGTTAGGGAAAAAATTCTAACATTAATAGGGCATGGTTGAGTTTTTGTAACAAAAGCAAAAACAAATAAATGAGCCTGCATATTTACTAAAATAACTATTAACAATTTTAAAAAAAAGAACTATCCCTTCAATTTTTTGGAAATCGCGATTCAAAATTCTATAATCGACAACTATTTTTATACAAAGTCTAATTAATAGTTATATTTATTTTTTCAAATAGGTAAGTAAGCTCATTTTGATTGTACAGTGTACTTTAGACAACACATGACTCAAGATTAATTCAGTCAAAGTTTTGTAATGTACTCTAAAAAGGTAAAATTAATTAATAAAAATAAATATAGAATCAGGTACTCTATAAGCTCATAAAAAGGAAACTTTTCATGTAAATTAAATAAATCTATTGTCAGAAATAAAAAGATTTTAAACAAGAAATACAAATGCTTCATTAATGGGAACAATATTAGAATACTATTAAACAATTCAATACTAAGAACAAATAGATTCCACATTTTGTAAATTGTGTTTTTCTTTTCTTTAAGAAATATATTATGGCATATTTTACACAACTCATAGGAGGTTTTAGGGATATTTATTTAATGGTAAAAGCAAGAAATAGTTGTCATTTATTTATTCAATCAGCATGAGTGAAGCTTTCACTCGATATGAGGTCTGATAACCTGCAAGCAAGAATTTTCAAAAAATCTTTTATCAGTTAACTTTTATGATTGAATACATAAAAAAATAGTTGTTGTCTGCTTAGCTCTCTACATAAAGAAGAAGAGAATTACCGACCGACCCATTTATGGTAAAAATGATAAAAAATTAATATGGCTGATTTGTTAAAATAATTAATTCTTCATTGTGAAATGAGCTATTGCTAAAATCGGTTGATTCTTTCTTATCCAAACTAATTCTGATTAAATCACTAAATTATGGATCAAAAACATAACAGGATTGATCTATAATGTCACATAAAACACTACCAAATAATGAGAGATGATCTTAATAAGGCAACTTGTAACACATCCACAAACAAGTAAAGAACTTGTATATTAATTTAATATTAAATATAATACCAATAAGAAGAGGCTAGACAATACAGGATGTCACATGTTCTGCTCAGGCTTCTAATGAAATCTCACAGGGGTGACTAAAGCTTACTTACTAAGTACTTATAGGCTCTACTTGAAGAACAAACATTCAACGAATACTTACTCATCTCCATCAAATTCTTCATCAGCCATAGGGAATAACTAGTTACAAACAAGTAATATATAATAAGACTTATAAAGTAGGTTGTACAACAAAGGAGGCCTCAAGTGTAAACACTAAACACAACAACAAAGAACACGAGTTCTCAAACCTTGATGAATTAAGGTTAACCACTGCAGCCAAAGAGACAGCGAGTTACAGTGGCATTTTCAATGCATTACAACGTAAAAATTAATATAGTTAAAATAATTAAATTATTTAAGAAATATTATAGTAGTTTTGCACTCAAAATTATTTCTTAAACATAATGAATTTTAACTGATGAGTAATTTTTTCAGCGCTAAAAATGTATTTCAAATTTCCAATAAAAATAAGTCTTTCTGCAAAATTTGACTATCTAGTAGTTTATTTTCTCTAAAAATGACTATTTAATGTACTTTTTTCCAATATTATGTCATATCTGTTCGCTAGAATTTCTATTTTAGCAAATTCCGAAGTATAGGAATTAGCGCAGCGAATTTAGTAGTGCGAGGGTATACCCTTGACAGATTTATAAGAAAAATATTTTTCATATTTTTTAAAACGGTAGCCACACACACTTTGTGTGTGTGTGTACATATTTCAAAGCTTCATAAGATATAGCTTTTAATATAAAAAAAAAATATTTCCAAGTAATTTATAGAAAGAAAATTAAGTATATCTTGCGGGAACTACGTAAACCCAGCAGATTTCCTAGCAATGTAGTTGATAATAATTTGTTTTTAAACATTAATCCTTTGGGTTGCAAAAATCCGTGCCTAATAATAATACCAAAAATTATCCAACGATAAAATTGCACAGCAACATAAAAAAAAATTAAAAAAGTAGTGTTATCGAAAAACTATCACTATCTGTTATCGAACAAAAAAAAAAAAAATCAATGCCAAGAGGAGCAAAAATTCGACACTACAATACTATTATAAAACTGTTAATCCACTGCCAAGTAAAAAAACTAATCCTTAACAGAAAAAAAAGAGAGAATTATCAGTTAAAACAACAAAAAAATTTTCAAATATAGAAATTGATATTAGGAAAAGGCGAAGGAAATGGTGGTCTAAGTCGACTACCAGAAAATCGGTTTCAAAGAGACTGAATTGACTATGAAGCCTCAATTAAGAATTCTACACCTCAACTTGATAAAAAGTCCTAAATATGGCAATCATAAGACCAGCCGGCATTCTATTACCTTTCTGCTTGAATTATTATTCGTTTGTGATATTTTGAATCAAGTGACTGATAGCTATTTCAGATATAAAGTAAGTTGAGTGCTGCTGTCTGAAAACTTAAAAGAAAACCTTTAAGCAGCTTATATGTCAAGATGACGATAAATTAAGGGGAAATGTAAAGCGTGCAGAAAGTGCACTTGTCATGAAAGGTTCCGAAAGTAAAAAAAAAAATTAGAATGATAAATATAAAACCAAAGTGGTATGTTTAATGTTAATAAACCAGAACACACTTTTAACGAAGCCTCTTACAACCTAAAGATTACCTGAATTTTGGTGGAATATATACATATTTGTATAAACTTCACACATGTTAGACCAAATTAGTTATTTGTGATTTTCGTCTCTGTTAAATGTGACGTAGGATATCTGGTTAGTTCAAGCGCCCCCTATGACGCAAACTTTTACCTTGTTTTTTTTTTTTTAAACCTACCTTTCCAGCTAATCTAAACAATATTTAAAACCATTTTTTTTTCATAAACAAATTAGGTTGATGTCACAAATTATATTTATATTAACTCTTTGACACAATTGACGGTCATCGTGTAACCTCCTGTCCTTTATTTTGTTATGGTAGTTCAACGCTTATGTTGTTTTCCTGAAAAGATATTGTTCCTCTCACATTAATTGTATGTTTTCATACATTTTTACATATCTAACTAAATTAAGAAAACTTTTTTTTCATCTAAATATGTAGAGTGTTTCTTTTTCTTTTTTGTTTTTCCCACTGAATATATACTATTATAATATTATTGTCAATTATTTATTGTATATAGTTTTTTTTAGGTAATTAGCAAGAAAATTTTATATTTTGCATGTCTTTGTTCCCTGTCTTGTCCTTATTGAATGATAGTTAATTTATAAACATATTTTTACTTTATTTGAAAATTTAAATTTATTGTTATTGTCTAATGTCTCTGTAAGAATATTCACTTTTTTTGTGCGTGTACATCTGTAATTTGTCATTTTTTAAAATTAATTATTGAATTAAATTTTTTAAAGTTAGTATGTCTTTCCAGCGTACCAATCATCCATATAATTTCTGTAATCTTGATTTTTTACATACATCAAGTTTAAAGTATGTGAAATTCAAAATTACTTTAAACTATGGTTGATATGAATATTACCTTGAAAGATAATAATAATCTAAATATACAATTTATATTATTAGTTATTAAAAATTTCCTTTTTAATTTATTATTTGTTCTTAGTCTGCTGAAAATTGCAGATAAAAATTTGATTCCTTTTTAAACTTGAAGCCCTTTAATAAAGTGTATTGTCTTAATATTTGATTTAATTTTTCACAGGAATCATCAGTCATTATTATTATAATCCCTTTCTGAGACTATTTTGTCTGCAAATATTTAATTCAGTGCTTGGCTCATTCTTTGTTTTATTTAACACAACTGTTAATATATTTATTGTATTATCTTCTATCAATTAAACTTAGTTTCTTAAAATACTTGACTAAATATTTTAGTTCCTTTTGAATAAAACCTATTACTATTATTTAGAATCATTACTGAGTGAATTTTGAAGAATTGTTACTCTTATTGCCATATAAAATTTTATTGAAATAATTTCTTATTTTCAACTGCTATTGGCAAATAAATGTCACCAAAATTTATGTGTGGTATGATAGTAAAATTTTGCTTTTAATGTTCATAATGTGAGTAATAATGAGTTTACGTAACTGTTCCAATGGCCCCAGGGTTTTTTTCTACAAAAATTGTCTTTTATGTACATAAATAAAAATTGAAGAAGTAGTTATAAAGTACTGCATAGTAAAACAATCCCATAAAATATATAGTTTATTAACTAGAGAAATTGGAGCAATAGGAGTGGATATTTACTTTCTCCCTGTTATATTTTGTTGTAGCAGGAGAAATTTTTAGTTTTGTATTATGAAACTCAACCCACTTCTGTAATGCATAAAATAACCCTCTTAATTCTGAAATACAAATTTTAAAAGCTGATAATCTGTTGTTTAAAAATAGAACCATTGGTATTGGTGGTTTACATGATTCCCCCCCCCCCCCTAGTTGCTATTGAATGCTTTGGGAATCACAATTTTTATTTAGTAATTTACTTTCAGGAATCAGAATTTCTAATTTTGACATTTAGTTTCAAAACAATAAATTAGAGTTGTTAATGAGCAAAATGTGGCTTATTGGATTTCTTGTATCCCATGTTCAATTAAAAATCACTTTAAGTTCAATGAAGCAAAAAATATTTAACTAAATTATTATCTTTATATAGTATGTAAATGATTTTTATTATACACTGAAAGCAAGAAAAATGTAATTTCTTATGTTTTGAGACATTTAGAATCAGAAAATTGAATAATAATAAAGTTCAAATGGAGAGTTTTTTGACCATAGATATTATTATTAGATGATTTTAGTTAGGGTTCGGTCAAGGTAGATCCAAAAAAAAAAAAATACAAATTTATCAAAAGTGTATTTTTTAAAAAGATTATCTGCCAACATTTGGGCTTACATTTATTAAATTAAATTAGGTCTTAAATTATTTCTTTAGGGCTGTAGAAATAAAATGTCATGAGACTACAATAATAATTGACAATATTATAATATAGAATTACCATAATGTAATGTGATATCAAAAGTATGAATGTAGAAAGCTATGTAAGAGAATTTAAAAACATGCAGACACAAACTTATTAAAAAAATAATTGAATAAAATTAAAACCGTAATTTACCACACCTGCCTGTCCTGTTCATAAAGACGAGTAAGGACGTCCTGTCCCTAGGTTCACATTTCCATGACTGAGAGGAAAATATAATTTTTGAAAAGACACCGTGGGTGATGCAAGTGTGGGGGGGGGGAGGTAAGAGGAGGAAGGTACATAGGGAGAGCGGCCTGTTTTAAACGGGGGCTATAAAAAGGACAAAGGAAAAAGGAAGGGTATTATTGGGAATTAGTAACTTTGGAACTGGGAAAAACGTTTGACAGAAGGAGGGCTAATGGTTTTTAGAATGTTGAAAATGTTTTTGAACAGAAAGAAGAAGTTGAAGAAATTTGTTCTATGTCAGTTCTGTCATTAACTGGACTGTTTTGAAAGTTAATGTGAACGTTTTAGATAAAATGTGTTTGTGATCAGGGTTCAGTGGAAAGAATGGTAATGTTATCAAAGTCAAATGTGTGTCTTTAATGAATGATATGTTTTGTGAGGGCAGTTTATATTAGTTTTTTCTTTATGTCATTTTTATGGTTATTGATTCTACGGGAAATAGGGTTTTTTGCTTGTCCAATGAGAGAACTATGGCAATTAGGTGTGGAACAGGGAAATTTTGTTGACGGCATTAGTTCTGTTTGGAAGGGGGATGTGGTCTCTGAGGATGGTGTAGATAGATTTTAGTTTGTTGTTGGTGGAAAAAGAAAACTTAAGGTTAGGGAAAGTTTTTCTGAGAGATTTCGGAATATTTTCAGAAAGTTTTGGAATATAAGGAAGAGAACGGAAAACGAGGTCGTTATTTTGGTGGAGGGGGATAGTTGGAGAAGTGGAAATAAAAAATTCTTTTACAAGTTTTTTAATGGTGTAAGTAGGAAAACCATTGAACAGGAGGATGTCAGTAACACGTTTAATACTTTTGCTGTGGAATATTTTGTCAGAGAGTGTGAGTGATCTGTAGATGATGTTTTTGGCCAAATTAATTTTTTGATGATGAGGGTGAGATGAGTTGAAGTGGAGGAGACGACCTGAGTATGTGTGCTTGGTATACCAGTCAGTGGAGATAGAGCCATTGGTTTTACAGATAATAAGGGTGTCAAGGAGGGGGAGTTAATAATTTACCATTGAAATGGACTCTCGTCTAAAATTTACTATTGAAATGGAATCTGATTTTTGTTATTCAAAATTTTAAATTCCTTGGCTCCTCTCTGAGGACGGGTTTCATCCCGGGATTGATGAGTAAGGACATCAATGTACCCCATTAATCATTTTTTTAATAATGAGTTATATATTTAAAAAAAAAATGAAATTAAGGAATAGTGGGAGAGTTTTTCCAAAGTGATTAAAAATACCTTATAAAGATACCTCATAATGACTCCATCTTTTATTATACATAGTTAATAAGAATTAGCAGCCCTTTAGGCCATGGATAATACGAATTCCTAAACTGAAGTGATGATCCATGAAAGTTTAATTCAATATTATTTTGGATGATCAATATGGCCCTAGTATATTTTTATTGTAGTAAGCTAAACGTAAGACCATGTACTACTACTATGTAAATTGTCTATGTATCACCATGTCAATTGTCTGGTTTCTGATTGAAGACTGCTTTTGAACAGTTGTCTGAGAGTGAGGTGAGAGAAAGTATGTTAAATAATTTTTAGTGCAAGGGAACAGAATAAAAAATCTAACTGTCCCAGCCAGGACTCATCCAGGACTGGATCAATCCAGGTTCGAGTCCTGGCTGGGACAGTTAGATTTTTTATTCTGTTCCCTTGCACTAAAAATTATCTAAATTTACGTGGGATTAAAGACCACAAAATAAATAATATTTATGAAAGTATGTTAAATTGCACAATATTTAGCAAAAAATTTATCTTTGATAAATGTTACCAAATTTACATCTGTGGATTAGCCATAGCACATTTCTTTAACCATAAATTTCAATTTAATGGGATTGTTACTGAATGAATTACTTTAAAACTAATTTGCTTACAAAGTGTGATTTCTATTAAACATTAAAAATTTTCTTTGATTTATGTAACACAAATAAGGACTTCGATCACAGGTACTTATATTAGAAGAATTTTGGAGAAATCTATTATGCGCATGCTTACATTTGTAGTATTTATTGATACTTTTTATTCACTTTTAGAGTCCTAATATTATTTGTTCTGAATACTAAGAATCCTCTTTACAACTCTTAATTAATTTATATATTTCTACTAAAACTTTGTTCTAAAGATTTTAATCATGTCTTAATAATAAAAAAAAATATTTATTTTGGAGGTTAAATTTTTGACAGTCAAGTTTTACAAAGAGAGAATTATCAGGAATTCGGTCTTGGTTGTTGAAGAATTTAAAATTAATTTATAAACAAAAAAGGTTTCATATAGCCTGATAAAAATAATGAAATAAAAAGAATAGTGAATAATTAAACAAAAATGTTTTTGGTTACAATTAAGTTTTTAATTCTTCAACTACCAAGACCCAATTCCAAATAATCCTCTCTTCAAAAAATATTTATGTTGAAACTGCCTATATCACTTAAAGGACAAATTTTGTGCCCCCCCCCCCCCCCCCCTAAAAAAATAGATTATAAATATTACCTTTGGGCTTCATAATATTGAATATTAATCACTGGAAGTAAAAAATGAAGTATTGTATCCTCTTATTGTAAACAAGTCCTTGTATTGGGTTATGTTTGAATGCTAGTCCTAAAACACATCAAAAATCATTATCTTATTGTTCTCAGTAAAGCAATGGCACTGAACCCTACTAATAACATGGATTATAATGGTGTTATTGGTAGAATAGGAATTTATTTATTTATAAAATAAGTATGTATAAAGAAATAATAATTTATTTCTAAATTTCAATGTTTTGGCTCATAAACTAAAATATTGGCTTGGTAAAATAAGATCTTGTTTCTTTTTTTCTTCTGGGTTTATACATCCTTTAAGCTTTATTGAACTTCAATTCCTAGAGAAATTAGTCTTTAAAAAAATCAAGAATTTATATTCAAAGCCTTTGTTCGAGTTCATAAGCCCAAGCATCTATAGTGAAAATAGTTTCTAGTTTGTTTTTTTCTTCTTAAGATTTATTAATTTATTTTTCATCCTTGCCCAAACCCTGGCTATTATTAAGCCTGTCTGTTTTCTAAACTAAATAACTACTCTGCTAGATCTTACTTAACATGGAACCGAGCTATTTTCTAAAAGTACATAGTTAAAAAAGCTTATGTGATTATAAATATATAAAAAATAAGTTTATATTATTATTGAAAGTATTGAGGAAGTATCAATAAAATGAATAATCAAGTACAATAAAGGCAAGGGAATGGAATAATTTTATTCTATTCCCTCGCATTTATTGTATAAAATTAATGTGGGATTAAATACCACAACTAATACAGTATTTAAAAAAATGTAATAAAGTACACTGTATACTAATTACAAAAGAATAAAGTTAAAATCAATCTGAAATTTTCAAAATAAATAATTAAGTAATAAATGAAACACTAATATATAGGTTTTTTGAACTAATTGGAAATTTGAATGAATGAGAAATTGAGATTGAAGGAAGGAATTCCATTTGAAGGAAAGAAATACTATATATACTATACTAGTTTATACTAATACTATACTATAATTTGATTTATAGATCTTTAGTAACAATCTGAACTTGCATCCTCTGCCTGGTACAGATGGATTACTTCTTGCCTCATGCCTTCACATTAGTGCAATTAGTAGGATATTTTCTTGTAGCAGTTTTTTAGTGCCAGTTGCCTTTAATCCCAAGTCTGTTCCACTCTGAAGCCCATTATCATTTAGAAGACTTAATGTTTAACACATTATTTAATATATTTACAGATATATATAGATACACACACATACATACACATATATGTAATATATAGTATATATGTATGTGTGTGTGTATAAATTATATAAAAATATCTCAAATTTTCAATATTTTTATCAGGTGCGTATTGACTCTATTCAGTTCTGCAGTTCCATAATCCTGCTTAGATTTGTCAATATTGCTTCTTCAATAAAATCTTTGCAACTAATGAATGACATATAATAATTTGCACATTTTTTGATAATTGTTGCCAAATAAATAATTTATTTATGAAGATTAGTTATAACACAATTACAAATTTATTGTAAAATTAATAACAAATGTTATGCATGGTAAAAGGAAGTCTCATCAAAAATAATACTATTTAAATAATAAATACATTAAATAAATAAATAAATTATTGAAGCGAACTATGCAAAGTATTTTTTTTCTGTATTTCATTTAATATCAAGCTCTTATTTGCTACAAATAGCCATTAGTTTCATTAAGAAATGTAAAGCAGGTGAGGTTTATAGTGTATTCTTTTTATGGAAATATTTATTTATTAAACATTTTTCCAGAAGTTTCATGTTCCTGTGACCAGTATAGATGCCAATATTTCGAGGAAGCTGTTCCATGTATCACTCATGTGAGATTCCTGTTGGCTATTTATCATTAAAATATTTTAGATTTCATATTGGTTTAACCTAGATTGTGGGTTTCTTTGTTAAGATGAAATAAAATAATAAGATGTGTCTTGTCAACAACTATGTATTTTCCATTTAAAGATTTAGGCTCGTAATGAGCCATCTTCAGTACTGTTAATATCTCCAATTAGTGCAAGCTCTTACTCCTTTAAGAAAAATCACCCTATGTATTGAAGACTTCCTAAAGATGGCTCATTATAGCCGAGAAATTTTAGCAGAAAATAAATAATTACAAGTAAGACATATGTTTTTTTTCATCCTATCTTAGATTTTTTAATATGCTGCTTCTTGATGTAATTTAGTAAATTAGTTTCCTGCAATGAATTTTTTAAAAGGCCTAAATGGAAAGATAAGTGCTTTAATGAGATCTACTTTGTTTAAAAAGATAAATAAATAAAAAAACGACCTATTGCATTATTAAACTCTTATTTCCCTCCTTTTTTTTATNTTCCTTGTATTTTCCAGAATAGTTACATTTTTTTTAAGGAAAAATAATTTTCTTAGGACTTATCATCAGAATTTTTTATTTTTTTAAGAGTTTGGACGATTACTGTAGCCAAGACTATGTAACTGCGTATAAATAAAACATACCTACCTTCTTCTTTCCCTCTGGCTTCCCAGCAGTTAGGGGTGGAAGTAAACTTTTAAGTCAATTTACAAATTTCCTGTTTGAATTTTTTTTTTTTGTTCATGAATTGAAGTTTTTCCCCCTTTATTCTTTAAATATTTTTTGTTTTTACCGTCATTTGTCTTCCTTAACACTTAATAAATTTATTTAAGGAGAGATTTATCATCCCATTATTAAAATTTAATATGAAATTTTAATTATTTCTAATTAAAAAGGGAAGTAGAAAAAACGAAACATTTCTACTAGTTCAAAATTAGATTATTACTACTGACCGTCACAGGCAACACTGATCGTTATCCCCTCCACTCTCAGTTTCGCTTCTTAGTCACAATTGTGAAGGTTTCTACTTTCATTGCAGTCAATACAATTTTCTCGTTTTACTCTTTAGTTGTTTTAGACTGAATATAATTTCGATCAATCAAGTGTTGTAGCAGCTATCAGTGACACTCGGGTTCAGTGCTTTGTTTTGTGTTGAAATGACAACCCAAGTATATACTAAACTCATTAGGTGAAAATTATGTCAAAAACCATCAATGCCTATCGTGTGTAAGTAATATTTATTGATAAGTGCAGCATAAAACTTAATCTAGTTGGAAATAATTATTATTTTCTTTGTTCTTATTATTAAATATGTTTGTCTCATTTTTTGAGATTACTCATCTGTTAACATTCGTCATCGGGTAGTCATACACGCTTCATTATTGATGCTTTAATTTTACCAATATCTGAGTAGTTTAGACTTTTATTATTTTTTCATTATATTAGATTAAACCTTGGTTGCATCTGAGTAATAATTTAAATTTTGAAAGATTAGTTTTAGGAAGATCCTTAAAGATCTTGGGTTATCAATCCTTTACTTAAGAATGTCTTTAATTTTATACTTCTTCATCGGTTTGATTTTAAATTTAGTTAAATTAAGGTGATCTAATTATGAACATATTGAGTTTCTTTGATGTGTATAATTACATTTCTTTTACTCTAAAGATATTTTCACTTTTTTTTTTTTTTGGTTAGACTATTATACTCTCTTGAACAATTACAAAGTTTTAATTTTATTGATGTGTTGATAGCTATGTAAGCTTCGTATAACATGAATATTCAACTTAATTTACATGAATATTGAAATCCACCTCATTCTAATCTAAGTGCTTATTGTCATTTTTTAAAAATTAATTGTTTTTACCTATTTAAAAAAATAAAACCAAAACATTCTTGAGCATACTTCACTTTGCTTAATTATGAATGCTTCAGTTATTAATGGACTAATGCCAAATTTGTACAAAATAAAATTTTCACTTCTAATTTTGACAAGTAAATACATTTTAAAATTTTTTGTTTTTTAGCAATGCAATACTCATTGATATGCAGCTTTTAGTACATTATTCAGTTAACTTAAATAAATTGTACAGTTGACTGCTTGCTAATCTTTTTCAAGGCAGAATCTAGTAGAGTTAAAAACCTATTGCAAAATTTTAAAATCTAGGCTTTTCTTTTTAGGTTATTATTTATAAATTCCCATAGATTATTACTAATTAAAGAGTATTAACATTATAATAGAATTAATTATTCCTGTAGTTATATATCTTGAATTTAATTGAGTAGATTCTCTTCATAATTTTTTAACCTATAGCTTAATCACTTATTTTACTATATCGAAAGAATATAATGAAATTATCCCTACCAGTTCTTTTGAGCTATGATTCATGTGGTTTTAAATTATTAATTTATTGTTTGAGTAATAAATTTGCACTTATTTTAAGATATATTTATGTATTTTTAACTTATAATTCTTATCTACAGCATTTATTTAAAAAAATAATTGGACCCTGCAATTAGTATTATTAGGATAACATATTAATTAATTAGGATAAAATTTTGCATTTTATTGAAATTGTTTAATTTAAAAAAGTCTTTAAATTAATTTCTTGTATAAAATTGTTATATTATTGAATACTAGAATATGGCATTTTATGTTTTAAGAAGGGACGTGAATAATTTATTTATATATGGTATGCATTGTGTAAATTTATGTCTTATAACACAGTTTTGTAACACACTTGTTTCACTGTTGTATTAGGACTCTCCCACATTTCTTTCATCCCTTTGAATACATTTTATTGTGATTTATTTTTATTCATGCTTATTTCTGAAATTAACCTTACAGGTATTCACTAATAAAAGTTATAAATGTTATCTAAATATAATCTAACAAGTATTGTTGGATTTTTTTAAGCAGCTTGGGAAACTCTTTGCCTGGTGAGTGGGATTCAAAAAATATTGGAATTATGAGAAGACATGTTAATTAATCTCATTGACTCAGTCTGCCTGAATTTCTGCTTGTCCTTTATATATTGTATTTATCACTTCCTATTGATAATAGATTATTTACTTCCATTCATTGGAATGTCCATAGGAATTTCAGAATAACTTTCTTTTAGAAAGGCTGCATGTGTTTGATAATGTTGAATAGTTTAGTTTTTTTATTGTTAAAAAATGTGTATCAATTAGAAGTATTGATTTAAATAAACCATGTTTTCATTTCTTAAGTTTTTTAATGAAATTTGAAATAAAAAAATAAAAAAAACTCTTATGTTTTAAAGTTTTAGAAAAAGAATGCAATCTCCGATTGTCTTCTGATGATGGAATATAACTTATTTAGCAGCTAATCTGAAAAAATTATCACTTATGACCATGCTTTTTTTTTACTATAATTTTTCCTATGTGTACACAAAATGCTTGAAGTTTCTGACTTATTCAAATTAGTTGGTGTATAAGTGCTCATAAATTAGAAAGTTCTTTCAGTCAAAGAACATTAATATCTCTATGAAATATACTGTGATTTATTATTACTGACCTTTTAGCTGTTATTTCCTGAAGAGTCTAATTAGCAAATAGTGTTGTGATTATACCAATTTCATAGTTTTCAAGCCTGAGATTGGTTACTTGCACTCAGCTTATGTCAAAATAATGCCTTTTTTTTTTATCATGAAAATCTTTTCTTTCAATGATTTAAGACTAGACTTGAAAGGTCATGTATTCAAAGTTAATATTTTTAAATTCTAAGCCTTAAATATTAAAATAAATATATTCCTTAAATAATCGGTAACAACTAAGTAGACTTAAGGGAAAGTGATCACTCAGTTACCTTCTTACTTTTGAGCAAAATTGATTTACCATGATCTTAAGCTTTATGGTTTATCGGTTCAAAATATAAAATAACAAATAATAATAGTTTTTACTCTCCTAATGCCATTGCTATGAGTTTTGGGTTGACATGAATAGTCATCAGATGTTTTGCCAATTGAGGATACTTAGATTTTGAGAAGACTAGTATTTAATTAATCAAATACTAAAACATAGAAGCCTTTCTTACTGTGAGAACGATAAATAACAACTTAATTTTTACTTTCCGAGGGTGATTATTTCCCCATTTCTTGCCTCTTAGTTTTTAGTTGGGCATTCTGAAATTCTATTCCCTCAGGCGCCATATTTGAAATTATGGCTTTCATGGATTGAAGGTTTACCAATAAATTATAATGAAATTTCATTTTTGTAAGATATATATTATTTTTAGACAAAATTATTCCTCATCATATTTAAAAAAGAAAAAGAAAATGCTCATGAAAGTTGCTTCTAAAATTAGCTTATTCAAATATATAAAATCCTTGTGAATTCTCATGTTAAGGATTTTAACTAACCTTATTATTCTTGATCTAGATTAGAATGATTCCTTGATGATTTGTCTACATAAATTTCTATGATAAATTGTAATTCATTATTTGTTCTCGATTTTTTAAATACTCCTCAGATCTCTGACCCTGCTTCAATTGCTCAAATTATGATTGCATTGCTTATTGTTGTAGTAATCCAATCCAACTTCTTTTCAATACATTTTACATTTGTTTTGCAAAATACTGGCTGCATACTCAAAAGGCACTTTTATAATAAAATACTTTAGTTGTTGGGAATTTTTTGAATGATAAATTTCCAACACCCTTCATATCAGCAGTCATGAATTTAGATTGTCTATATAGTTTAGAAAGAATTTCTTTACATTGAAGTACTCTAAAATGTTTTTGAAATTGCTGTAGATCCTAATCATGTCTTATAATCACAACAATAGAAAAAGCACAATACATAGTATTGGAAGCTTTGGTTCTAATGGTAGCAAGTGCTTTTTGCTAAAGTCAGAAGCACTGGAGACATTAAAGTTAAGCAAGTTCAGGCACCTTTTCAGAAACCCTACCAATTCATTTTGGAGCTGTCAATTTCCCCAGAGAGGAGCATTCCCTAATCAATCAATGAGCTGCCTTAGGACTTCTTTTCGCCAGTCTGATTTAATTATGCCTAAGGGAAATTGGTTCACAAAATAAATAAAAAAACTTGAGGTGCATTCAGAATGTCTACGATCTAGAGAAATACATATCCACCCCTTTTTTGTACAAATTAAAACGATAATATTTTAACCTAAAGAGTTACAATTCTGGTTATACTTTTTTTTAAAGAATCCTTTTTTTCCTTTGTTATCAACAGCTCCACCATGTATCAGATTGTAATTTGTCATTGAGTAAAGCTATATAAGCAAAGTTAATTTTTCTAAAGTGGTGTAAAAAAAAGAAAAAAATTAAGATAAAAAGTTTTTTAACGAAGTATTTGTATTATATCTTTGATATAAAAAAAATAATTTATATTCAAAGTACAGTTCATTGTTATCTACAGTCATTAGCCAATTTCTTGATCCCATGCTGATACCATACCTTGGGATGACTGTCAAAGAACACTGGAACCCCAATTTCAACTTTTTTAAAATTGTGAAATTTTTCCCTTGAGGAAAGAGGGCCAGGGATCAAAACAAGTAGTTAACCGAGGGTGCGAGGTCTAGATTATATGGTGGATGAGGCAGGATCTCTCATTAAGTTCTGTAAACTTTTCTTCGGAATGAAAAGTGTGAGATGGAGCATTATCTTGTTGGAATAAAACTCCTTTTTGGTTATTCAAAGCAGGATAAATCTTATACAATAAACTGTGTGTGTTTTTTTTTTAAAGAAGTCAAATGGAATTCAACAAGCTTAGAGAATGATCTAATGGGATTATTAAGTATTATATAGGATTCAAACATTTACAGTCCTTTGAAAACTTGAATTTGATAAATCCGTCATATATTTATTTATTTTTTAAACATTTCTTTATCATTGAAGAAAAATCAAATAAGACCTTTTCATGAAAGAAATTATATGTTGAGCTTAAGATTTAAGCTCATCGCATTGAGTGCCTTTTTAATAGGTCGATGAACTGTTACTTTTCTGTTTAAGCTTAAAAATTAATTAAGGAATTTTAAGCTTTCGAGAATTAAGGAGTTCAGCTCTTTAATCAAGTAATTTTTGGTGGGATTAAGTGGGGCACTGTTCTCGCTGTTTTCTTGTTCAACCCTGTTTGCAGTCAATATCTTTTGATTTCCCAAGAGAGCAGATTAAATTCATTGCACCTGTTTTAGGTAAGTTAACATAATTTTATTTCTTCTTGAAATTCATTGTACCCATTAGCTTACTTAAGAAAACAACAAAAAAAATAATTAGAATTGTGTGAAAAGCCGAGTTATTATCACTATTGAGTTTTTAAAATTTATTATATAATTTTTTTTTACTCTTTCTCAATGATAATATACAAAGTATACATTCTCTCGTTCTTCTTTGTCTTTAATGAAATACTTTCCACATCTTATATTTTTTGTTTATACATATATATATAGCTATTGACTATAAGAATTTTGATTTTTCAGACAATTTTTGTCTTTACTGAACAAAAGGTCTGAATTTTTTTATTTTGTTACTTTATTTCTATCAGCTTCCATGAGAAGTATTTTATAAAATTATTCTAACACAACAGAAATAAAACATTAATGAGATTAACATTTCAAAAATTAGGAAATTCAATATTTTGAAATTGGTTCTTAACTATTTCTTCTTTAAAAGGAGCCAACTTGTTTTGTTTTTTAAGTAAGTTAAAAAGTAAGTTTGATTAGACCAGTAGTGATTGCTTTTCTTTGTTTTTTTTTTACAGCCATAAAAAATTGTAGTTATCCTTTTTTTAGGTCTAAAAAGAGAGGAAATATCATGAAGAAAGAAGGTGGCAACTCAAACAGAATTGTGGAATATTTAATATAACCAAGGTTACACATTCTTTTATTTCTGAATTTGAGGAGGAATTAGAAAGGAATTTAAAAAGGAAATGACATTAAAATGTAATTGGGCATGTTGTTTGGTATATGGATCCTGAACTTTTTTTTTTTTACTTAAAAACGTAAATTTGTTTCTGAAAATAGTCAGAGCCATAATAGATGTTGTTTTGCTAATAGAAAAAGGAAAGGACTTATGTTTTTGTTCAGGACAAACATGACTCTATAAGCAGAGACCAATGATGTAGTGCAAATATTACCTTCTTTTGCTTATGTTTAGAAAAACTAAAAAAAAGCAGATATGACCTCTTAAAGCAAATCCTGTATTTTGATGGCTTTTAATGTTTTGAGGTCAGGTGAAATCCTATTTAAGCAAATTGAAGAAAAGAAGTTGCTTGTTGTAGCCAAGAATCTGGCTTAATATGTGTCACAATCTCACAATAATTAAGTTTATAGAAAGGACTACCAAGCAGAGAGTCGAAAGATTGTGGGTTAGATAATAGAAAAAATATGAAACATAATTAATAATGATTAGTCTATATTTTATAACGCTAAAGCTTTTATTTAATTAGACTTTTTGATTATTGAACTGATCAGATCAATACAATATGGTACAGATATCATCACTGCAACTAAACTATTTCTTTTGTCATATCTGCCCTAAAATACTGCATTAATCTTGGAATCATCTAATTTAGTTTATAGAGGATCAAATATCAAATTCACTAAAGTTTCTTAAATAGTAGATTATTTTATTGTAATTTATGTATATAATATTTATCATATTATCTATATGTAGATTATTATAATTGTAATTTATTTATGCCTTTAATATAATTAACTGTTAATTATTTCTATGTTTCATGAGTGCATTTAAAATAAATAAATGGAAATATAAATATATTATTTATTCATAAATGGTTCAATTATTGTAATTGTACACCTGTAGTATGTTTCAAATTTAACTAAGTGATTGCAAAGCTTACTTTAAAAGAGTTTCTGTGCCTTTGAATTACATTTAGTGCAAGTGTGATCCAAGGTATCCATTTACATTTTTGTGTTGAACCTATGTACTGAGAGAGTACTAGAGTCATTATTTAGTTCCTTTTCTTATTTTGCCCATCCCCCAGGCTTTGATTGACTTGGCTATATTATCGCAGCCAGGGGTTGATCGCCTAAAGAGGTTATCAAAAATTTGTTCCATGAACATGCTATTATTTCTATTGATGCCAGCATAAAAAAAAAAAAAATAAATAAAATAAAAATAAGTTGATCCAAACTTACATAAATCTACTTTAAAGCAAAATACTCTGTGCTTAACTCTTGAGTTCTACTTTGAATACTACAAACTAATGAAGGGAAATCGTTAGTTCTATTTTATCAAATATATAAATTCTGCTCTATCATACATAAACATTTATTGAACAATATTAGTTAAGACCAAGGACTATTTTTTTCTTTGTCATTTCATATAAACATCTCTCTTGAAGAAAAATTGAAGTACAAGGATAATTTTATGGGCAGTAAAGTCTAGTCAAGTGTTGTGCTGGAAGTTCTTTTTCATTTACAATTAAAAATAGAAATTCTAAATAAATAATTTTCTGAAGAGGAAATGGTTGGGCTTCAGTTAATAGTATTAAAATAAAAACATTGTGATTTTTTTTTTGTCATTTATTATCTAGATAGGCTTAAGTTTTGAATTTCTGTCCTCTTTCTCCACTTTTTTGATTTCTCCACTTATTAGTGCTATTTATTCTGTATTGGTTAACTTCAAGTAGTCTTTTAAGTCAATTAAAAAAAAAAAACAAATATCCAACTCATCCAATCCTTTTAGTCCAAAGTCCTCAGAACCATTGTTACCCTTCTATGAATCCAACTCTACCCTTCACAATGACCTCCAAATTGACCTCGTCAAAGACTTAATTCCTATTCCTTTCCCAAAATTTCATTTTTGCCTCATACAACATCCTAATCCCATAGCCGATGAACTATCCTCCCAAACCCATCCTAATAATCCTAAACGGCGACTTAAACTGAGATGGCTCCGTGGTCTTTCCTAACTAGAGAACTCAGATAAATTAACATGTATATATGTGTGTATATATATAGTAAATAAGAGTAAATGACAAAATATATCTTAAAAACTGAAGAGAACTATGACCATAAAAGAAAATACCACTGAAACTTTACTGGCTAGAAAGGAAGATAGGGGGAAGTACATTTCCTTAATAAGTGCTTTTCTAAAAATCTTGCATTTTTTTAAATTTGATTTTTCACCTACTTTGTTCTACGAACTTTTTTAACTTAAATAAAAATTATATCAATATTATAAATTTGATGTGTGTGTGTGTGCGTGCGTGTGTGTGTGTATGTATGTATATATAAAGTGTGTTTTTATGTGTCTAGAACGCGTAGAGCTCAATTTATATAATAATGAAACCTTTTTTCAACTTATTTCACTGAATCTTTTCAAAACATTTCAGCTTATATTTAACACGAGTTCGTTAATGACTGAAATCGACTGGTGTAGAGGGGGAACTATATTTAAAATCCTTATATCTTCGTAAGGATAGTTCCTAATAAGGATTAGTGTTGCGAAAACACATAATTATAGATCGAAATTGTTATAAAATTTGATTTTATTGGACTTATATTCAATAGCGTTTCTAAAAAAAGAAAAAAAAAAAAAAAAGAAAATAGTGGACTGTTGGATGGAATTGGTAGGCTTTTCTTTGCAAGTGTTTTATTTGAATGAGAAATGAAATATATTGTATATAAACGTTCTCCTTGACTTTATTCTCATTTATGCCCGTTTTTAATATGGAAATCTGCTTAGATTACACAGTTCCTGCATGCCAGACTTTTTCCATAAACAAAATTTACTTTCAAATTTAATTAGTGTTAACTCACACTAGCATGCGTAATCAGTACATAATTAAGTCGTATCTGATAATTTTACTGCTCGACAGAAATAGTTTTTTCGACGTTGTTACCTGCTTATTATCTCTGTGCTCGCGGCTCTATCAATGCGGAAGGTATTCAACTAAGTATTTGTATTTAAAGATGCAGCTATTGCTATAGATAGAGTGCATTATCGCCAGAATGCGCAGCCCCAAAGTTGTATGATGTTCCGTTCTCGCTCATTGCTCGAAGGGTACACGCCACGTAGCCCATGCCTTCCCCGCTCTTCCAGGTGTAACTGTGAGCACCTCAACCTCTAACAACAGCGTAGGGAGTATCTGCCTCGTACGGATCGACCTCTCATTCGTCTCGCATCCTAGAGTCCCCCCACCACCCACTCCGTGCATCGGAGCAGTCATTCCCCTGGCTCTTCCTATTTGAAACCATTTTAGCCATTCTATACCAGTCTACGAATTTCCAACATAAATATACAGGTGTATTCTACTCCACAAACTAGGGGGGAGGTTTAGTGCCTGTTTATATAATGCGAGGTGTTGGGTGTCCCATAAGTTGTACGCATAACTTTGGAATCTTGAGAGAAATTCCATTCAGAGAAAAAAATCATTGGCCCGAAAACTCACCGTTTAAGTGCTCTATTATCCGGTGAAGTGGGCTGGGAGAGATAAACTAACAGCTGTTTTCAAGCATTGGGTTATCAGTACTTTTTACTGTCTCCAATAAATATTTATATTATTTAATAATTTTATAGCTTAGGCCATCACAACTGCTTTAATAAGTAATTTATAATTATTTTTTCTTGCATAAAGTGTTTCAAGTTATGTAAAATTCTTAGTACAAATGGATTATTAAAAAATTATGTCTAAATAGCAAATTTCTGTTATTTCCTACTATTCAATCATTCAGGGTCATAGAGGCGTTATCAACATATATTCTTCCTAAATCTACTTCTGGGTACTTGTTGGGGGTAGGGATGTTTATCGATGGCATGCTATGTGTGAGTTGAGTGCCTTTTCAATAGACCGATAAGGTCCAGATCTAGCTGGGCCTAAAACTTCAGGACTTAAATACTTTTCTGTCTATGCAATCATTTTGTTTTTCGCTGAATATATGAAGTTAAATTATTATAGTATTGTAGGCAGAGGCATTTGGTGACCGAAAGCCAAGTTTTCCTCTGAACTACTGGGGATCGTCTTGCTATCCTTGTAATGTTAGTTATGCGTAGTAGACTCCCGTCAAGGAAATCAAGATTGTCCCGTCTTTGGAAGACTCCACCTTTAATATCCGTATTCCTGTTTCTCCTTCCCTCTCGTCTGTGTGCATTTTTAAACGTCCGCACACAATGAATTTTAAATCTGACATTATCTTTATTGTCAGATGCGCCAATTGCAATTTTCTATTATTAAGTTGCATTACAAATGTACAATTCACGATCGAGTGTGTGATGCGACCTCTCTTAACGTAACAAAGCGTCAGCCCGGTGGCCGATCTACCCGTTCAGGGAGTGAATATCGCACTAGGTTCCCCGAAGGGTGGTTATCCCCTGAGGGTTGTTTACATTAGTCCACAATTCGCTAAAGGGGTGGGGTAGGTACACCCCTGAAACGCTAGTAGTTGCGAAAGATGCGGCAACCATCAGCGGAGTCAATGATGGCCTTCGGCCTCCGCCAGCTTCCAAGGATAAGTCCCGGGTGCCTTCTGTCTCTCCCCAGTAATGGCTTCCTCCAGCTCGGTACCGCTGCCGAAACTCTCTGCAACTTAAATACACTGTTTTCAGAATTTGTCTTCTTTTACATTTATATCAACCAGAACTTTTACAAATGATTCAATGAATGATTTCGCTATTCATAATATTATTATTATTAAAAAAAAAAGGGAACAGGATTACATTTTTTATCTTAAAATAAGAAAAACTCTTGAGGCATCCAAGTGGTTGCAATGCAATAAATATTCTT